>JASTUD010000020.1:0-168817 GCA_031124835.1 Saccharomycopsis synnaedendra
AAAGTATTTCTCCACCCAAAAATCATCTCCGATTGTTTTCGACCTGTAAAAAAAAATGCTCCGATTAAGCGGCATTAATTAAGTCTTGAAGTTGATACGCGCTATAGATTATTGAACAAATTCCTTCAGATTAGGTTCTTGTTCTCCATCGAAGTTCATCTAAGAACCTTAAATGTTTCCCCATTTCCTTTTGTGTAACTAAAATGTCAGGTCTGCTATAGTATCAACTGTGTTTATAGGCCTATCTTATAGATGTCCACGGGTGTATAATTTCCGCGCAAATCAAGTTTGCGTATCATGAAGGGCCCACGCAAGCCGCGGGCCAAGCAATTAATCATATGCTTATCTTCCCGAGGTTGACAGCTTCTTTGTCCATCAACTTGATAGTAAAAATTTTGTAGCATCCCGCGGCAGTTCTAGATCGATCGATAGATCGAGATCGAGATCGAGATCGATAATTTGCCGCACTGCCACAGAAATAGAAATAAATGCTATACTGTTTCCGCGGAGATATTCCTGCGCTACTGTTTAAGTGTATCACAGCATGAAGACTATTTTCTGGTCTAGATTTTAGTAGATTCCCACTCGGTTCAAATATCCATTTCTGCATGGCTCAACTTTTGACTTTATAATTGTTGTTCCTTTTTAATCAGGCGGTTCACATGAAGCATTTACAATAGAATTATCGTAAATGCTCCAGTATATTAAGTTTTATTTGATTTTACGCCTGGTCATGAATTCCAATATTCTACTTTACTTGGAGCACTCTCTGGAGGTAGAATATGATGTTCTGTAGTAAACTTCATGAAGTGCACCATACAATGATGTATTTTGCTCTTAAGATTTATATGTACAGTGTATTGGCATACTTTCGCCAAGCTATCTCAGATAAATGGAAGGGTTTGACATAATTTTGACGTAATGAAGAGAGAAGACTAGCGTCAATGTGCTTCTTACGAAAGGAATTTCCAAATGTAATGCAAATCATGTCTAAGTCAGTCAATTCATACTGATAGCTCTTCGCGTATGTCAAGTTCTTGTTTCTTTATATCCAGGCTGTTCATGCACTCGCAAGTTCAGTGGTTGGTGGTTCAGGCTTTTCATATCATTTGAGGGTCCATTATCACACAACAATAACTACACGCTAGCTGGGTAATGGCCAACTTTAGTAAAAGAGTATGTAGATGTTTCAGGGAGGACGTGCAATAGCTATGCCTGTAAACCTCTACAAAACTATCATAAATTTGGCCTTCTCTAGTATATTCAATAATACGCACACGACGATCTTAAAAAAGACTACGATCAAGCAAAAGTCAAAAGCCACTAGATGATAAGCATATATCAATAAAACTACACAGAGCCTACCTCATTATATAATATTAAGTGTATCCTACAATGCCCCGAATATTAAGCATAAAATACAAACCCCTTCACCACCCCCTATTATGGTAACTATCCAACTCGAAGTCTCTATCATCCTCCACCTCCTTCTTTCCCTCATTCTTCCCAAACACAATCAGTCTGATATCAGCTTCTTTGACCTTGGCCCCCAAAAACTGCTCGCTTCCCAACTTCAGCTTGCCTGGTCTGCGCATCTGTGGTCCCTGGTGGAACATGTGGGAAGGATACGCAGTGTTCAAAAGCGAGCGAGCTGCTGCAGGCGCATTACTTCTTTTCTGCACCATCTCTTCCTTGAGTCGGTTCCCCAATGCCAGAATCTCTGTCTCAGAGTTTGCTCTGAAGATCGTGAATGGCATCTGAAATAAGTTTGTGAAAGACAGTGTAGATGAGCTGCGTGACGTGCGTCTCAAAGACTCCTTCAAATCAATCACCTTGGAAGGTGACATCTCTCCATCTGTTATTGTAGATAGTGTACTATCATTACTAAATCTACGCTTGGCTCCTTCCTGTCCAACAACAGAGTCATTGATTGTTGTCGTGCCCTTCAAAAGAATGGGCTGCATTGCTTCTGTGTTGAGTGTTGTTTGGGGCACCGAAGGTTTCACTCCTATATCCATGAAGTTGGCCTGCTGGTGATGCTCTTTCCCCATTTCGTTCAAGAAAAGCCCTGACAAAAGCAGCTTTTTTATTCCTGGCTCATTGTCGCGTTTCAGAAAATTAAGGGTCTTTTTGTTTACTGTCGTCAGACTCGCGGCAGTAGAGCCGTCGTCATCGTCGGTCCATGCATTATCATCATCAATGTCGTCATCTGTGTACTCGTTTGAATTGGAATCTGCGCTCTTTGAACGTGACTTTTTAGCCTTATAAATATTGGAGTCGTACTCATCGTCTTCACTCGACAGATACTCTTCATCGTCTTCAGAAAACGAACTGTCTGAAAAGACAATTGGAGCGTGATCCTTCTGAAAGAGCGAAGTGTTTTGGTTGAGTGATTTTTTTACGTCCCTTGATTCGTCTGATTGGCTCGAAGATTCCGAGATATCAAATTTCTTAGTCTTTTTCGATGCCTTAACTTCCCCCTTTTCAAACGAACCAAAAAGTTTATCAAAGTTGGCCTGCTTGTCTAGGCTTGTTTTCACGCTTTTTTGAGGACTAATACTCAAAAGACTCTTTTGAGGGCTCAAACTAGGAATGCTTTTTTGACTAAGATTAGGACTATTGATAAACAATTTAGGGCTTTTTTCAAATAGACTTTTGTGACCATTATTTAGAGGACTTTCAAATAGACTTTTATGTGTGTTTTCAAACAGCTCTTTACTAAAAGACCTTTTCCCATTATCAAGCAGTTCTTTGGAACTCTTATTTCCCTCAACTTGAACTCTCAACTCTTCTAACTTCCGGGTAAGAGAGTCCGTGGTCTCCTCTTCATCGGAGCCAGTATTTTCGTTTGTGATGTTGATGTCTGAAGTAGGACCAACACTCTTAACCTGCGCACGTGTTACGAGAACCGGTCTGTTTTCTCTCGAAACCGAACGACCAGTGTCAACGTTTTTTCGAGGAATCAGGCCTATTTTGCCTCGCAGAACAGCTCTTTTGGCTACTGGTCTTTTGGGACGTTTTTTCAATTCTTGAGCCAATGAAGGCTTGGTGACCACCAGAACAATCAGGTTGAAATCGGCCGATTTAAGGGCGGTCTCATCATAAGTCTTTCTTCTTCCTTGAGCCAATGATGGCACTTTTTGGCTGATGACTGCCAGGGGAGTAAGCCCCCGTGACCTGGGGGCAGAACGGGTCTGGGCAACTAGATTTTTACCCATGATTCGCCAACTCATATTTTCAAGTCTTTTGCCATGTTTTATGAGGTCCAGGCTTTTTACAAGCGTCAGACCAATGATGGAGAAGTCGGCTATATCGATATATCCGGCTTCTCTCACCAGTTGAAGCAGGAACTCAAAGATTTCGGGCTTCATTGTTTTATTGGTGAATAAAACGGATTATTTGGGAGGTTCAATAATGGGGTTTCAATTATGGTTAAATGGGTCATAGAACACTTGTTATAACTGGTGTATTCTGTATGATGATCGTACCCTTTATCTATTATTATCTTTTTATAACCTTCTTCTATTATTCTTGATATTTTTTTCAGCAATCTTCCCTTATTTCTATCAAATGAGCCTTCCTCTTTTTCCTTCTGTTCTCACTTCTTGTATAAGAAATTTCACGTATTTATTCGATTTCCTGATCTCTTTTTTTGATCAGATTTTTGTGGCCTTCTTGTTCTTCTCGAATAATTTCTCCTTTCTTCCTCTTTCCCTTTTTCTCTCCTCTTTGATTTAGGTCATTCTTTTTTCTTGTTATGACCTGGAGATGCCGGGCACGTGACACATACACCGACAATCGGAAATTGCCAAAATCTTTAAATGATCGAATAAAATATAACCTCTCTTCTACAACTCCTCGTATGATATTTTACTAGTACTACCTCTCCTAAAGGGCTGATCATGCATGCATATTATACACGGTGAAAATTAACAAAGTCACTCTTTATCTCTCTGCATGATTCTGGTTATTCTCGTAAAACTTAACATTTCATAAAAAACTTCAACTACTTCTTCTTATTAAAAGCATCGCAAAAAAGTACTATATATAAGCAAACTATTTATGATAAATATCACACCCCAGAAGTGTGTATACCTACACTACAATGAGAGACCAAGTCAAAAAAAAAAAAAAAAAACACCGAACCTGGGACTCGAACCCAGAGTCTCCTGATTAGAAGTCAGACGCCCTAACCAATTAGGCTAGCCCGGCTATTACAAACAAAAAAAGGGTCATGATAAATATTTTATGATTTTTATTTTTGATGATTTTATGTAGATCGGAAGTCTCTTCGTTTTGGATCTCTTCAAAGTTTGATTTTAAAAGTCTGTTTCAAGGTTTGATCAGTGTTGCAGATTCTCTAAAAGGCGATTAAGAATTCTTGTTGGGCTTATTGCACTTGCTGAAAATTCCAGCAGATTAACACATCATGTTCATAGATATACATTTAAGGTGATTTACGTATTTCAAAAGTAGTTTAAAGCATATATGTCGTATACCGTTGACTGCGTAGAGATTTTATGCCCATACTTTCTGTGTTTGTATTTTCCTGTTCCTAGGCCGATAAGATGGTCTTCCAGGCCCAAAGGCTTTAACGTAGATTTTTGAGCGCACTCTATATGCTGGGAGTAATAAAAGAAGCTATTCTCAGCTTATCATAAGTTTTCACGATCTTAACAGTTTTCACCGAAATTTGAAAATTGAAAAAGGTTGAAATTTGGGTATGAAATCAACTTTCGTTAATTGAGAATACAAAGAATGAAAGAACAACTTGTTTGTACCTCTCCGGTTACATTCCTTGATAACCTATAAGATATACACAGTCAATGTACAAAAACTAATTGGAATTCGGAGGAGAGAATGAGTCTATAGCACGGAAGAGGGGACCAACCCTCACGACAGGTAAACACAGTGAATTAACGCTTTAAAATAAGATTCAAGCATTTTCATCGTCTTGCTCTGCGATTTCGATTACATCGAACGACTCAAATTGTACCACTCTGTTAAAGGCTAAAGATCAGCAGACTCGAGATTGAAGTAAACAAGACTATTCGAGTATCAGAGCGTGTTTTCATTTTTTCTTTCTGTTTGTGTTGACTTTCAGCGTGAAATATTATTTTCGCTAACTCCGAAAGGGGCACCAGAAGCAGGAGACAAAATACCAGTGTGTTACAGTAAATAAGAAGCTTTTACTTGTATATTGGAAGGCTTCTTGAATGCAATAGTATAAACTGAAATATGATTTGCCAAAGTGTTTTATCATCAAATATATGAAAACGGAATAGGTTTCGACGTAAATGCGCAAGTGCATAGACGAGGTGGATACCATAACCGCAACCTACGTATTTTGAGGAAGTGTATTCGAAAATGTTTTCAGAATGGCAAACGAAAAAAAAATTATTAAAAAATATAGATTAAGAGTATAAGAATATTTAGTGCCGTAAATACTGCCAGCCAGTAAGAGGAGAGACATAATCAGCATATACAAAAATACTAAAAGAGCAAAATACTAGGGATACAAAAGACAAGAAAAATAAAAACCAATATAGACTAACTCTACTTTCCTTCTATCGTTAGATATATACTCTATATATTTCCCCTTTGAAAGGCCCGGGTAACACTCAGAGAAAAATAAAAAAACCAGCCACATAACACCCTGGCACCAAGATACATTGACGTAATTGCACGAACAGCATGACCCATCGTCCGTCACGTCTTGACGAGCTTCTTGATGGCGTGCGCCAGGAGTTCGAGGCCGTGCGTAACGAGGCCCTGACGTACCGGCTTCATCGTGATGAAAATGACCACAAGTTCAATCAACAGACCCTGGAGCTCTCGAAAATCAAGAGCACAGTCTTCGAGCTCGAGGTGTCGCATCGCCAAATGAAGGACGCTTACGAGTCTGAGATTGCCCGGCTCAAGCAGGAGCTCGAACAAAAAGACCGTCAACTCCAAACCCCATACAGGGCTGCGGCTGCCCCTCCCTACGCCAAGCCCTTTGGCTATGCCCCCTCCCCACATCAGCCCCCTCCTGCTCCCTTGGCCCCTCCCGTGCCCCAGCAGCAACCCCAGCAACAGCCTCCTCCTCCTGCGCCTGTAGCTGCGCCTGAGCCTAAACCTCAGCTGCCTCCAGTGAAGCGTGAGCACCCCGTTCCCGACGCGGCGCGTGCAGCGCACAAGAAGCCTGCGCCTGCGTTTCTCCAGGATTTAGATGCGGCATCGGTGGCGCCCGAGCTCAAAAAACAAATGCCAGACTACTACGTGTTGTATAACCCGGAGGTGCCTCGTAGACTAGACGTAGAGTTGGCTCATCTGTTCGACCACACAAGTGTGGTGTGCTGTGTGCGTTTTCTGAACGATGGCAAGTACCTTGCCACCGGGTGCAATAAGACCACCCAAGTTTACAGTGTAGAAACCGGTGAGTTGGTTGCGCGCCTTCTCGACGGCAACGCAGGAGATGCCGGTGCAGGAAGCGGTGATTTGTATATTCGCCTGGTATGCTTCCTGCCTGATGGCAAGTTTCTTGCCACCGGAGCTGAAGACAAGCTCATTCGGATTTGGGACTTGTCCACGCGTAGAATCACTAAGTACCTCAAAGGTCATGAGCAGGACATCTACAGTCTCGACTTCTTCCCTGATGGGCGCAAGTTGGTGTCTGGTTCTGGGGACCGCACTGTGCGCATCTGGGACTTGACTAGTGGTCTTACGCAGCTCACCCTCACGATCGAGGACGGGGTCACTACGGTTGCGGTGTCTCAGGATGGCAAGTGGATAGCCGCGGGGCTGCTAGACCGCACAGTGCGTGTGTGGGATGCAGTGACCGGTTTCTTAATTGAGAGACTCGACCTGGAAAACGAAAACGACAACGGGCACAAGGACTCTGTGTACTCTGTGATTTTCACGGGTAACGGGACCGAAATTGCGTCGGGCTCGTTGGACACTACTGTAAAATTGTGGTCTCTTGCGGGGCTCGCAACTCCAGCAGGAGGAGAGAAACCTCCTACGCGGTGTGAAGTGACGTATGTGGGGCACAAGGATTTCGTATTGAGCGTATGTGCTCTGCCTGATGGGAAGTACATTTTGCTGGGTCTGAAGGATAGAGGAGTTATCTTCTGGAATAAGGCCCTGGGAGAGCCTTTGTTGATGTTGCAGGGACACCGCAACAGTGTGATTAGCGTTAGTGTTGCTAACCATGCAGTTAGTGGGAGCGGCATGTTTGCTACTGGCTCGGGAGATTGTAAGGCGAGAATCTGGCGGTGGGCCAACTAGGGGATGATAATGGTAGATAGATTAATAACATCATGCTTCTGTGTGATTTGTGTAAAAGATGTTAGATGGCTTTGTAGTTTATTTATCGGGAGCGCTCGCGAACACTACTTACTACTAACTAAACTGATAGACAACAACAGAACTACTTTCCGTTATGTCTGTTCATGTAGAGAAAGCAGCCACAAGAATGACAAAATAAGACTAACACATTCTTAACAACTGTAAACACAACGTAGTCTACCAGTTGAGCGAGGCGACCATGTACATATAAGGTATTTTTTTTTTTGAAATAAAGTGGGTCAGTCCCTCTCTTGTTTCATTTGAGTTGAACCAGTGCGCGCAGCACCAACTTCATATAAATCTGCCCCACTTTCAAAAAGCCCGATCACATTCATTGTTCTGTAAGGCACGCTACATGCTTTCTTTGACTTTGAAAATCTATCATTTTTTTTGGGCTTCGAAAGAAACCTTCGGCTGTATTTAACTTTAGTAGGGGCTTGCAGACGATTTTGCAAGGGATTTTTGAAGACATTCATAAATCGACAGCCGTCGAGCGAAGCGGATATTTGAATTTTTTGCTTTATTCCAACTCGCTTCACTATACATAGTGATTTATTCAATTCTCCATTATATGCACACATCAGTATATGTATTTACACATAAATACACCTACCAAGCGTAAAACATTTTTGTTAGGTATATATCCCTCAGTCCTCATACTCATCCTCAACACCCAAAATCATCAACAACTCAGCAGACAGACCAACGCTGGGAACAGGAAAGTTAGTATAGTTGTATCTTCTAACTCTCGGTAATAGCTTGATCCCGGTTTGCGGCATGGTTTTGGTAAAGATGCCCATTTTTCCGAAAATACGACTATATGCAGCCTTTGGTTTTGGAATCTCAGGGTCGGTTGCTGGCAACGGCAGCTTTTCAATGTGTCTTCGTGTTATCAACGTCTTATTGTGCTCTCCGTTTTCAATGTCTTCTCTAAACTTCTCATTAACGACATCCTCATGAAATGCGTACGGTTTGCCTTCAAAGTACACAAGATTGGTATCAAAATCGAAGTCCAAAGTCACCATACCAGGGCCAAAAACAATCTTATCCGGAGTCTCTTTGACATTGATCACTCCTCTATACTTGTGTTTTACAGGGCCATTTGCGACACTCTTCTTTGCGTAGCTTCCATCCTTGAGGAGCACTCTCGACACAAACTTCAGAGACCAAATCTCCAAAGGGAATTCGTCAGTTTTGAAGGGCTCTATGAGAAGTGGGTCTTCTTTATCCTGCTCTTCTTTTGTTTTTATGAAGCCCAAAAGACGACCAGTCTTCTTCTCTTTTTCGAACCCATCGGTCATGAGACGAAAGAGGCGTTTGGTCGGAGCCCCAAATTCCGTGGCCAGAGAGTCAAGAGTGACGAAATGGCTAAAGTCCTCAAAATCATGCTCAGAAGAGTCAATGATATCGAGGCCTCTGAAGGGACCTTTGGGAAAGCGAGCCAACGCATGAATACGCATATACAGCGTGTCCTTCAGCATGTCGCCTAACAAAAGACGGCCATCTGGAGAGAGTGTTGCAGAGTTGTACTGAATTATGAGCTTTTCGAAGAGTTGCTTGACGATGGATAACTTCAGAAGCTCAAACCCAATCCCAAAAAAACCTCTCAGGGCATGGGTAGTCTCGGAAGTAAAAATCATGCCCTGGATGGTGGCATCGAGGTGATATTTTCCTGGCTCCAAAAAAGTAATACTTCCTTTGTGGATACCACCTGGCTTGACCTCGTCCTTGTCGAAGACATCTTCAAGAACATCCAATGGAATAGAGAGGCCAACTTTGTCTAAGCTCAACGGAACACGGACAATTCTTTTCTTGATACCAACTCGGAGTTCCACCATTAACGGTCCTGCTTTTTCAAGAGTTACCTGTGTGAGAACACCGTCGATATTCATCACGGTGCTCACATCCTCCTTGTAGGTTTTGAGCACAAGAGGCCACAAGGCGGGTCTGAAAGCCTCCTCCTGAGAGAAGTAGGGGCCTGTAGGTTTTTTCAGGTGAAAGTGCATGGCAGTGGTGAGATTCGAGTATCCAAAGAAAAGAGAGTCATAGGAATGTTTATATAGAATTTGTGGGTAGGAATTCACCAAAAAGGCAGGAATGAACTTTGTAAGGAACAAACTAAGGGGTATGAGCGCATCATTTCTAGTGGCCAATGAGCTAGCCAATGAACTCAGATATCGGTAATTCTAAGCCATTTGTGGATAATAGAAAGACAGAAGTGAGACTGATCTGAAAGCGGCCTTTAAAAAAACACGAGAATATATCTTTCTATTAAGCGAGAGCACATGATTTCTTAATCCCAGAAAGTGGGGTGATTATAGAAGAGTAATATGAATGTTCATGACGCTTTGTTCATGAGAAGTTGCTATAATCTCCTTATTAATGTAAGAAAGTGTGAAAGGGCTCTGAAATAATATCCAAGAATAAACCTATCAGAGCTTCAATAAAACTAGGAATACAGTTTTTGACTCAAGCGATTGCTTGTTGTTATTTATATACGTTTGTAGTTACGATTGTACAAATATGCATAGAAACAGAGGGTATTGATAGTGCCCGTCGAGCGCAGAAGAGCCAATGCCAGCTCATTTATATGATAAGAATGTAGCTATAGTGTCAGAAAGTGAATTATGTGAGTACTTGATGGTATCAATCAGGGAGAGGTATAGAAAACACTTATAAAATACCCAATTATAAAAGATTTAAGCTCTAAAAGGGATTAAAAAAGGGTTTTACAAGCTTTCATCCAATACAGACTTTCTAAAAATGTCTTATCTTTAAATAGCGTATCCACCATCCGTAAAAATATGAAAAATTAGATTTACATCAACAAAAGATAATGATCATATAACTATTCGCCTACTCAATAGTCCCCCTCCAGGCAACCCTTTTCATACTCTCTAGCAAACCCCCCACCTAGCAAGACCCCATCCAAGTCTACATTCCCATTAGCAGTTTCATCAAACACCACTCTATCTTTCACCAAGATCATTCCAATGTACCCCAAAGAGTTGATATTGAACGAGTAACCCAATTTCTCGTTGTAGACTAACTCTGAAGACCGGGGGACCAACATGAGAGCCTTTTCAGTCATCACAAAGTTATAGCTGAGAGTCATGGTATCAGGTGATTTCAAGTGGTCTATGGTGTGGTGGTCTTTCATAACTGTTAAACAGTGCTGAATTAAGCTCATATATACCAAAGCAAACATCTCCTCCGAGATTTGGTCTCCGTTTAAAGGCAATATAAAGTGTGCATATTTCCTCGATTTGTCATACAATGGAGGATTATCATGGTTGGGGATGTAGAACGTTTTGTTGCCTACAAGATCATCTAAGAAAAGAGGGAACTCATCTTCACCTTCTTCTTCTAGGAGACTAATAAACTGCACGTGCTTGTGGGCCTGAGAAGCACCAGAATGAGGACCAGAATTGAAGAAGGCTACTGGAGTGCCGTTTCTGCGCTTCAGCTTGCCCAATTGAGCGAGAATTGAGTATATCGTTGCCAAATCCTGGGGCTGTAAAAGACTGTCTTGTTTCACAAATTCATTGGTTATGAGTAGAAAATGATTCTTTATAATGGGAAACTTGTTGAGCACGATGCTGTATTTGCTTCCTCTGTGGACGATAAGATCGGGCTCCGGGTTCTCAAAAGGGTTGATCTTTTTTTTCTTGGGTTTCAGAGCCTCGTCTTTCTTGTGGAGACTTTCGATGAAAGAAATAAGGTATTTCAGTCCATTTTGAATAACCTGTTTTTGAACGGGTTTGGTGTATACAAGACCAGTGGCTTTTTCTGATGTATGGTCTACTAATTTGTAGAGGTTTTGGGGGATTTCCATGATAATTTTGAGATCACTTGAATTTTCATTTTCCATGCATTGTGGCACCATATGGTGCCACAGCAATTGTATTGCGTAGAGTATATTGAAGGTTTATACTAAATGTAACCAGACATACAGCTGTGAGCGTATATATATCAATATAAATGCAGTGAAGGTGGTACACAATTTGACAGGATTGACTATTGAACTATTGTACTCTCACAAGTGTATTTTCAAATTTGTATGGCTGACTAGATCTTACTAAGTAGCGATTAAACGCATTGCCGAGCTTCAGTCTAACTCTAACTTTGATTGTTCATGGTTACTCGTATTAGTTCGTCTTTTTCGGAGACCTGGCTTGGTTGGTTGGTCTAGAAAGTTGCTAAACGCACATTGAGAAAAGGGCGCTTCATATCACATGGTAGCGCAGAAGCATCAAGTGTTTCTGACTGTGATCTTTTAAGTACTTTTTCTCTTCTATCAGTATACTTAACAGTATACTGTAGACACAGGATAAAACAGTGAGCCAAATTCTGACTATTGTTAAATCTGTGAATGCTGGATAGGAGTATTAAGTGCCCCTTAGAGCTCAACAGATGACATTGATAAGCCAGGAATATGAATCTCGTGAAGAGAAAAAATTTAGAAATTCTGACATCCGAACTCGATCAAGACAATAATATGGCCTTCACACATTCGCCTTACAAAGCATATTTGTTCTCAACAGAGAGCGAAGAAGCAGGCCAAACTACGAATGTCACGATACCAGCCCAAATGTCACACGATACTTTGTAGATATCAAATTTTAAAGTAGAACTTGAGAAATCCAGGGCCAACTTAGCCCTACGTCCGGCACCCAACTAGGCCCCATTTTCCCTTTTGGGCCTTATGCATAATCGGGGGCGGGCACAGATGGAGAAATATATACTCTGAAAAGGGTGCCACTATGGGGTTCGAAGGCCAGAAAGGAGACGATATATCAAAAATAAGATCAGAATTAACATGAGTAAAAAAGTATGTCAAAAACTCTTTTAGAGCACCTAAAATTCAACTGTGACGCAAATCCCTCTGCATCAAGGTACATGTGCTAACCGCCCCCAAACCTATAAAACACAAAAGTCAATAGTTTTGAAACTACCGTCACATCACAAAAAATGCGTTTGTCGCCTCTCTTGCTTCCACTCCTTACCGAAGCAGCCCAGGCGGCGTTTTCGCCCTCCCAGTTTTTCCCGCCCCTTGACACCGAAGAACTTCAAAGCTACATTTCGGCGGAGGAACTCGAGTACCACGCCAACGTGCTCTATAATATCTCGAAGACATCCGTGGATGAGTACGGCAACCCTACCCGGGTGATTGGCTCCAGCGGCCACTACGCCACCATTGACCACATCCTCCACACCCTCCACAAATACAGCTGGTACTACAAAATTTGGGTGCAGCCCTTCAACGCTATAATCAGCAAGATTGAAGACTGCAAGTTGTACGTGGACGGCGTAGAGCCTGCGCTGTATGCCGGTTTCAGTTTGACGCCTGCGACCAAAAACAATGGCGATTTTGTTAACGGAACTCTTGTGGAAGTGAAGCAAAACGGGTGTTCGAACGAGGACTATGCTGATCTTTTTTCTGTGTCTTCGAAGAATGCTGAAGCCGACTATGTAGCGCTCATTCGCAGAGGCGAGTGTTCTTTCGAGCATAAATCTAACTTGGCTGCAGTAAACGGTGCTCAGGCTGCGATAGTCTACGATAATGAATACTCTGACGAGGCTCTCCAGGGCACTCTTGGTGAACCTACCGAAAAAGAGGTACCCACCGTAGGGATCACTAGAAAACAGGGGGAAGAGTACATTGAGGCTCTTAAGACCAGAGACCTTGAAGTTGCTCTTGCTATTGACGCTTATGTGAAGAACGTGACCACGAAGAACGTGATTGCAGAGACGAGACTCGGCGATAAGCTGAACATTGTGATGGCGGGAGGCCACACAGACTCTGTTCCTACAGGACCAGGCATCAACGACGACGGCACAGGTACGATCTCTCTCTTGGTGTTGGCCAAGTATCTCACGAAATATGCGCCTAAAAACGCCATCAGACTTGGGTTTTGGGCGGCTGAGGAAGAGGGCTTGCTTGGGCTGACGCATTACGTAAACATGCTAAAGCCCGAGGAATCGGCCAGACACCGTCTTTTCTTGGACTACGACATGATGGCATCGCCAAATTATGCGTACCAGGTTTATGATGGGAACAACGTGGACAACCCAGCAGGGAGTGAAGAGATCAAGCAGCTCTACATTGACTGGTACAAGGCCCACGGGTTGAACTACACTCTTATTCCGTTTGATGGGCGGTCTGACTATGCGGGGTTCATCCAGAATGGGATTGCTGGAGGGGGGATTGCGACGGGGGCCGAGGGAGTGAAAACAGAAGAGGAAGCTGAGATGTTTGGGGGAGTGGCGGGTAAGTGGTACGACCTGTGTTACCACCAACTCTGCGATGACTTGAACAACTTGGACTACGAGGCGTGGGTGTATAACACACAGTTGATTGCGCACTCTGTGGCTGTTTACGGGGCGAGTTTGGAGGGGTTTCCAGAAAAGGCTGTGGAGGTGGCCAAGGAGCTGGGGTTCAAGTACAGGGGGAAGTTTTTGGTGATTTAGGAGGAGTGAGTGAGTTAACGACGAATAAACGAAGACCTAGAATTGTTATTCAAGCAACCGAAGTTGGTAAACTAAGATTCACCAAATGGCTGGTCGAATTATCTCATATGATTCACCCCATATCTAAGTGACATATAATTATCTGATTGTCAATATGAGGTGTGGTGGATTACTGTTAAATTGATGAGTTGATAGATTTGAGCTATGATTTCGTGGCTTATGAATAGACGGTGATACTCTTTGTAGAAGTCTTCGTGAGCGAAACGATCAATGATTGTTTTTTTAATAGTTAACATTAGTTAATCACTTTTATGACCAGAAATAGATGCTTGTGAGTAATCCCGGCTACATTATTACTCGATCACAGTTCTAAGTAATCAGTAGCTCCTGCATTTTCAGTCGACTAAAGAGGCAGTTGGCGACCACCAATAGTTGGTGTGTATGGAAAGGAAAGAAGGACAAGTGGTCTTCGGAAGCCGCTCGACATGCGATCTCATACTTTACAGAATTGAACATATGACTTTTTCTGGCCATTACATGGCATTAGGGCCAAAGAGCTTATGTTGTGCGGTACTCGACCCGTGGAAGTGTTTATCGCCCGTCGACAAATTTCAGCGAACTGAACATTTTTTATCCACGCTGTGGACCCTCAATGTTTGCTTCTTAAATGAATGGCCGGAAGACGTTTCTAATTTTATTGCTTTGATACGAAATTTCAGAGCATGTGGATATACTGATTTATCAGCTTTTTGTTTTGTCTCAGCCAATTGTTAATAACTGTCGCATGCAAGTGCCAAACCGATGGGCGATCATTTATCATAAATAAATCAGTCTGAAATATTATTCTCTTATAATATTCCTCAACTGTTCATTAATTGAGCCGGCTGAACTTATTGATTTGAAATTCAGTGAACAGCTATCAAACTGATAACATAGCATACATGTCATCTCAAACAGTCTACAGATTCCACCTAGCATCCCACATCATCTCACGCCATACTGAGCCTATTCCTGAAGCAGTGCCCAACAGCGTGATTCTCCAGGTGCTTGGTGCGGGTCTTTGCCATCTGGACATACACTGCAGAGACGGGGATCTCAAGCTCACTCAGGACGATTTTGTAGGGGGTCATGAGATTGCTGGAAAAATTGTATCCGTAGGCGAAGGTGTCAGCAAAAACTATTTGGGGAAAAGATACGCCGTTTTAAGCAATAACCCTTGTCTCGAGTGTCCTCAGTGTGTAGAGGGAGCCACAAATATTTGTGTCAATCTGATAACAAACGGGTTCGGATTAGGCACAGATGGCGGCTGGCAGAAATTCATGTTGATCAAAGGGCCCGATGCCTGTTTGGTTGAAATACCCGAAAATGTTTCATACGGCGCAGCTGCTGTAGTTAGTGATTCGCTTCTTACTCCCTATCATGCTATCAAAAAAATGAAGCTTGATAGTTCCAAGAAAATCCTTGTGATTGGTGCTGGAGGACTCGGTAGCAACGCTATACAAGTTCTTAAAGCGTTTAATTGTGAAATTGTGGTTGTAGACAAAAAAGAAGACTTAAGAGCCGAGGCTTTGGCCTCGGGGGCCCTGAAATTCTTCACAGAGTTGAAAGGTTACCCTGGAAACTACTTTGATGCTGTTTTCGATGTGGTTGGCATAGAACAAACGTTTGGTTTGGCTCTTAAATACGTTAAACCCCGTGGTCACATGGCAGCCATTGGCTTGGGGAAGGCCAAATTTGTGTTCAACTTGGCCAAGATCTGTAATAAAGAAGTTACTGTCTTTGGAAACTACTATGGCACAAAAGTGGAGTTGGAAGAGTGCTTGGATTTGGTAGCACGTGGATTGGTGACGCCTGTGATCACAGAAGTGCCTTTCCATGACGTAAATGAGGTTGCTAATATGTTGAGAGACGGGAAAATCAAGGGCAGAGCGGTTTTCAATCCTAGTGAGAATAGCTCGAGGCTTTGATTACTTATAGGTAGATATATATGGGTAGATATATATATGGTACTGACACTTGTATTTAGCAGTGATAAATGAAAATAAGTGAGTGAATTATGAATTATACTGAAAGATAGTTGAAGTGAATACTAGATGGTAGATCTGTGCGTAAATCAAGTACGAATTTGCACAAACCGCACTACAAAATAGTGATCTAATCGAGCCCAATTCGTAGCCATCCATAGCTCGTTTAAAGTGATCGGTGCTATATGGATATGTCTCTCGGTCAAAGTGTGCCAAATCGAGACTAACCCCGAGCTTATAATGGATAAACGTTGCATGCCAGCCCCGTGTATATGTAAGAAAAACCCTCAAGCAATCTTTGAAACCGCAAAACCCTAATTAAAGCACCCGAGACATCAGATTAAGCGAAAATTAAGTGAAATTTGTGATCTGCTCGCACTAATGATCTCCCCATGTTGAGCTCGAGGCTGGCTTTAACTCATTTACTGGGTTAAGTGCATGTTGAATGAATAGAACAGATCTATATTCAAAGCCAGTATACACTATATATATTAATCCCTTCATGTCCCGTCAATCTACAAAATGCCTATGGATCAAGCTTTAATTATGCATGCTCGTCTAGAGGCTGGTGCAGGTACCCCTAACGGCCCAATTTATCTACTGATGCCAATTAGCACAACCCCAAATCGGACTGTGTACATTACTTGCAATATCCCTACTCTTTGTACCAAATTGTTGGATTGTATACGAATAACCAGTGTACCATAGATCTATGCCATATTGTTGTATACAGGATAAAACCTTGAGATCTACCCAAAACCATGGAATGCTCCCGTCAAGCACGCTAGTCTAGATCTGCCTCCTTTTCCATTCTGTCCGATCATTACATGTCATGCAACCGTAGTTATAGTCTTCCGCTGGGTCGGCAAACCGCATGAGACCTTATATAGAAGAGAATCCCGCTTGAGACAGTTTGTCCCTGATTTACCTTCGCTGCGTCGATGTTTCTTTGTGTGCTTCTACTTTGTCTTACGCTTGTCTCTGCTGACTCTGAGTCTGTTGTGACCTCAACAATAACCACAGTTGAACAAGGCTCAACTTTGACATTCACAAGTTATTACACAACAGAAATAGTGACGGAGACGGTCCACATGCAAGGCTCTACACATTTTGTCACCATGTATGGCGACAGAACGACTTCTACACTTGCACCTACAAGTGCAAATAGCATCAGCAGTACAAGTTCAAGTGCAAGCACGAGCACCGTTCTGTACTCTACACTGACATCATATGAAACCATCACTTCGGTGCCCACCCTGGTTCTGGCTTACAGCAGTACTTCTTCTCTGAATACATGCTTTTTCTACTATGATTTTGGTGACGAGACAACATCAACCACAACGAGCACAAAATACGTTACATTAACACAGACATAACTTGCATTGTTTCTTAGCTAATGATTATGATACCCTAATTCTATATTTACATTCTGCTCTTAACTGTAGTTCTGTGTGTCTGGGACTATATAGTCTCAGACATCTTAGAAGAAGATCTTGGACACCTCAACTCAATCCTCTAGATAAGCTGTAAGATTTCAAGTGGTTATATGATTTCGCATACACTACAAACTACAGAATCTCACCAAAGGGTGACTTTCGCATTGTTCAACATTTTTATATATCGATTTTATCTTTTTCTCCACAACTTTGAATGAAGTTACTCAGCTTCAAGTATGAACCGAAAGAGGATCACTACGGCCTATATCTGACGAAGACATCTAGTCCAAACACTCCGGAAGCCTCCGGAAGCCCGTTTTTTCTCGGCTTCAGAAAAAAAACTGGTTGCCATACTTATTTATTCCAACGATGGAAGATTTGTAGGCTAACAATTCAATGTTGTAGCGGATGTGCAAGTCACTACCTTGATTAGGTTCAGTGCAAGTCTTTCGGAGAGTTGGGTTTGATTCACAAATGTTCTCCCTCATATATTCGAGGAGAGTGTGCATCCTCAAGAAAAGTTCTAGTCTTTCATAAAAACAGGAATCAACGGTGATGGAAATTTCAGGCGAAGCCTGCTCAAATGACTTATACATCAAATGAAACCCGTTAGAGCGAAGCGAGAATGGAACACACCTGACCAATTGGTCACCCACTCTAATACTCCACCTTATTCTTCATTATCCGCACCAGCTTGAACAAAAACTTTTCGGGGGACATACTACTACAACTCTACATGTCAAACACAAAATGCGGCCGGTATCTTCCCGACTTCTTCTTCCCTTTGAATTTATCACATCTGAACTCTTCCCTACTGACAGTGTCCTTGCGTACATCCTTCATCACAGCCTTTCTGTCTACAATATCCACGACACCCGGCGCAAAACACTTCAGGAGCTTGACGGCGTCTTGGCCTGTGACTGGCTCGAGTAGGCCTATCGTTGGTACCAATCAGTAACTAGCCGTGGCAACGGGGGGAATTTTTGCATGGACCAGGCATATGCCAAGAACACAATGTGCACTCAAATGGATGCTTTGGGCCGGTGATAGCTTGCCCAAGAGAATCTCTGGATATGTCAGTGTCACCAAGGCATCTTTGGAAAGCTCCTCTTACTCCCCATGGGGAACAAATGTGAGATCTTTTGCATACACATGCAGGATTATACACATTTGTTCAGGATTTGTAAGGTCCTCAAAGAGCAGCCTAAAGATGTACAGAAGGGCTCAATGTTGCTTTAGACAATCTATTTATTGATTCAAGTCTGCATTAATCACAAACATGTAATATTTATGATAAACTAGCTGTTTGAAGAAATGGCTTGTGAAGTTGACTTCATCATCTGAAAGTCACTATCGATTAAGCTCCTGTTTTACACTTCCTTCCCACCCGCAATTTCTCAACAAAGATTTTCCTGGCTACGTCCATGCACCGTACTTCAATCCTGCATCCAAGTATCCAGAATTTGCATTTTCCAAGCGCTAAATGTGGTCAAACACCCCGGTTTTTGATAAAAAATACTATATCTAGAAGGTTCTTTTTGAAACACTCTGTTAGGGTTTTGCGCTAATCGGTACCTAGGCATGCACTTCATGTGTCAAGTTCGGTCACGTGATACATTTGTTCTTCTTGATCTTAGCTTTATAGAGAACTTGAAGTTTCTCTTTTATGGTTTTAGTTTTTAAAATTATTAGTGAATATATAACGGAATGGAAACACCTATAAGACTGTGTTTGTTGATGATGATTCAAGATGGTGCTAACGTAACTCTTCTGTTACTAATTAATCAGAAGGATTAGAAGCGATCTTGTTTTTTCAATGAGCTGCCTTTATATCCACGGTAGTTAAAGAGCACTTTACTTCAAATGATGATGTATTATGTTCAATTTTACAAGAGGATTGGAAGTTTTACTGGATCGGAAGTATAGTGCAACACCAGTATGATACACGATTTACACATATCGATTAAGCGTATCATAAATCAAAGCGGAAAATTTTATTCACGTTTGTGTAGGTCTATGCTCCTATACACATCAATCATCGTTACCTGAATTCTATAAAGAGATATATAGAGACATTTACAGATATAGTATATCATATATAACATGGATTCATAAATCATAATCGTACTCCAATTTCTTCAAACTATACAAGCTCAATGTAATTTTATCTTCATTTGTATCAAAATCCTCATTCAATACAAATAAACCCCCCTCCAATCGTTTAAGCAACCCCGTTCTCTCCAAAGTCAGTAAGCTTCGTAGAACTAGTTTATCAGGATCAGAAATGACCTTCCCCTCATTCCGTTCATCTCTTAGCTTCTTCTCAAAGCTATACTTTTTGAGGCTTTTTTTATCTTTCAGAATCATCACTCTTTTCACAATCTCTGAATAAGACATGGAGTCCTCTTCTTCAAATTGAAGCAAAACTGAGGCCACAAGAAGGGAAGTTTCTAAGTTGACTGTCCCTTTAGTGTAGTTGTAGTCAATGCTTACATAAGACAATTGATTACTCCAGATTAACACCTCGTGATACTTGTCCACAGACACATTCCCATAATACCGGCTATTTCCAAGTCCAATTATTTTCTCATATTCTAGAGATTTTGGAACGGTGATGCTAAAATTCCCCCCCCCAAAATTGGGCCATGCATCTTTACTAAGAACCACCAGCAGAAAGTCCAAACCGCCGACTTTCATGTCCAACTTTGGACGCAGTCTTTCCACGTCTCTGAGCATACGGTTTATCTGGCCAAAACTATCTAAAACATCTTGAGGATCGAGTTTTGTGTTTGGGAGAAAATCGTACTTTGAGTCATCTACACCAGTTTCAAAGCTCTCAAACACAAAACCGTCATAGTAAAACTCTTCAGAATCACTATTAAAAACTACCGCATCTTCTCCAAAAAAGTTAACAACATTTTCTGGGGTTCTGCTCGCTAATAAATCACTGATGTTAAGTAAAGGCAAACGAACTCTAAGAGAAACGCACCAATCTGAAAACCAAGTCTCAATATCATCTCCGATGGATTTGAAGTCTTTGGTGAAGAATCCTACAACAAGTCTTTCTACAAGTACTCGCAAGTGTATGTGATCTCCCAAAAGACTTCCCAACTGGAGAAGTCTTCTGGCAAGGAAGATTTTGTACACTTTGATAAAGCTATCCAGGATATCTAGACGCATGAATATGATGAAAAGAGAGTATATAGGTTCAACGGACTTGAGAAAGTCTTGTTTATGTTCATTCAACCAAAGAATCGGGTCGCTAGAATCAGACAAAAGATCATGAGTTTGGCTAAGAATCAGATCTAGATATTTTACACACTCTGTTGCAAGATCGCTTGTGTTTTTCCATACAAACCGCGCAACCAGCTTGTCTAATTCTTTGACAAAAAGCATGTCGTTTCTAAACACATGCTTTACTGTCCAAAGAGCTTTTTTTCTGAGGCTAATAAGTGCTTCTACAACGTCTTTTTTTGGTCTCATAGAGCCAACCTCAGAAGCCAACCACTGGGCCCAGAGATCCAAAAAGACGGAGTGGCTTCTTGAATCGGTTTCTGGGACTACCATGAGCGACTCGTCTTTGTCGAGTTCCTCGGGAGTTGGTAGCTCTTCTGGCTGAGGGTTGGGGGAGTACAGCTGATACACAGTGTATAGAAGTGCTAGAGAATCTTCGTTATCTACAGGAGATTTCATCAATTCAGACACTACACGCCAAAGGTATACCCTAGTCGGTGAGATAAGCTCACACACGACTCTATCTACACTAGAAAGAAAAGCTTTTTTGCTCGAATTTCGCAAGGCACCTAGGCCTCTAGATCTGAAGTAGTGAGAGTATACTTCATCTGGAGGAGTGAAGACCGACTCTGCGAGATCTGCTTGAGCTTCTCTGATTGTCTGGAACGAGATAGAAAAGGACTTGTAGTTTTCGGGTAAAGAAAAAAGGATAATTTTAGAGTTTATGAAGCCATGCAAATGATTTATGTAGGTTGATAAAAAGTTTATAGAACAAGGAGAAAAACCCAAACTTTGAGAACAATTCTTCTTGGTGGATTTTACAATAGATACTATGGAATCAACGCTACAAAGTATTCTAAGCAGCTGAACTGCACAATCATTTTCTACGGTATTTTGGGCGCTGTCTAAAAAGCCCCCTAGGAAGCCCTCTAGACCCAGGGGACCCAAAAAACACACGCAAAAAAGCTCCGCCACCGAAAGTTTTGAACGCGAGCGCGATAAGTGGACGGCATCTAGATACGCATGACTCCTTAAAACTCTTCTTATTTGGGCCATCAGAGACTCATGGGCCTGGAGAAGGTCTTGGGGCGTTGGTGGGGGGGACACTAAATTTTTCACTCTAGTGATAAGATCAGCATAGACGTCAGAAGAATGGCCTTTGATACAGGCTAGACGGATCGACTCATAGGCCACAGAAACAGGCACAAGAGAGGTTTCCATGCGTGGGGGAAGATCCACTAAACAGTGGTTTTGGGTCAAAAAGGATGTTTGAGATCACAGCCTAGCATGCACACTAGAAAATTAGGGCACGTGCAGCGGGCTTGAAGTGCAGGATCCTGAAGCATGGATGTGTTTTGGCATACATATATATAGTAGAATCCGTTAAATGAAAAGGTAGTCTCTCGATTCGCCCTAGTCACTCTTTTAAGGTCTTTCACCAAGCTCGTGCTGTCCATTCTTTTGACCAACCTTTTCTAGCACCTGCTCTACCTATGCTTTTGAAAAACCTCTTGTTAGTCTCTGTTGCTGCTGCCAGTGCCTATGAAAGGCGCTATAGTAACGAGACGTCCACGGCGATCGATTCTACTTCGCTGACCACCACCCAAACTACTACTGTTTTTGTCACATTGCATGCGACAAGCAGTTACTCTAGTGTTACAGAGACCGACACCGACACCGACACAGCTACTGCATCTCCTATATCCGAACAGGCCAAATATGTTGTGAGTGACTCGGCGTCTGCAGAAACCGGTGCTACGGAAACCGGTGTCTCTGAGACCGGCTCTGAGACTGGCTACGCAACTGCGACCGGGGACTCTGGCTCGTGTGTGCCTTCTACCGTGACTGTTACCCAGTACGCGACGGGCAGCGGCAGCTATGACTCGTTTACTTCAGAGACTGAGTCCACTGTGTACGTGACCGACGTGGTGACTGCCACCATTCCGGTGACGGCCACTTTTACTGTGACCGACAGTGCTGGTTCTTCTGTGGGGGTTTACACAGCCACCCAAGACTACACACAGACTTCTACCGTGACACACATGGTCACCGTCACACAGACGAACACGATTTTCAGTTCCTCGTCTGTGCCTACAACAAGCGCACCTGTTACTAGCACCTACAGTAGCTACAGCAACGGGACCATGGTCGTTGAAAGACGGCTCGTGGCAGACCGCGCTTTTCTTCCTTACTATTAGATCACTTCCTTTCTAGATATATTCCTATAGTGTACATTGTCTTATTGTATACCTTAATATAATTTTAATATGTAGAAAATGTATTAGCTGGAAAATACATATACTTAAATCTATCGTATATAGTCCACTCTATACTTATCAGTGAATAGATGATAGAGTAGATGTATTTTCACCTCAATTAATCATAATGCGGAGATTCACAAGATCATTCCTCAAAATCCTCATTTGACATGCTGCATGTTCCAGCACATGAAACGCACGCTACCACGAATTTGCAAAAAAAGAGATTATGGATGCTACGATGAGATCATACATGCATAAAACGGTCAGATTTCAAACGGAGTTTTATTGGGTTGGCTGTTATTATGCACGGATCAGCTCGATTCGAACAGTAAGGATATGTGTAGTAAGTGAGTGCGTACTAGAAAGTCAACCTATAGAAAGAAAGGCTTACGTATCTAGGTACTTTAACTGTAGTACTTACTCAGTATAGGTCTATATTCCAGCTCTATCTATTCGGTTAGTGTTCTATTGAAGAGTAGAGTCGAAATTCCAGACTTGGTGTTTAGCAGTGAGTGGTGGGGTGGGTTTCAAATTTTCAGATGAAAAAAGAGAATAGACCAAACGCTGCTTATTGAGACTTGAAATTTGAAAACATGGATATTCAGTCCTTCCATTAATCCTTCCTAGATTCTAATGACATAGAAACTGAAAGGAAATCGTTATTCTATCGATTATTCTGCGAGACGATTTCGACCGAAGAAATCCCAGAAGAAACTCCCGGGGGCGAATCTACTGAAAATAATTTTCGGAGAATTCTTTGACATGATTGTGCTGTATTAGGAAATAAAATGCGTTCATGGGGTGAATCACCTTGCAATCATACCTTTGCAACCAGTAAAAAATCAGCCAACACATTCCACGAAAGTTCTCGATATAACTTCTGTAATAGCCATTTGGTCTGTGGCAAAAATTATCTTACTGGCTTTTAATAACATCATCGATTGAGTATATCTATACTTAGAGGATGCCTTTGTTTACCTTGGCAACACACGAATCTATTACATTCCCCATCATATATGTTAGAGAAGTCTTATACTGAATTGCCTTAAAACTGCACTAACCGGAAAACTTGCCCTCTCGCCTGGCTCCTCACCAAGTGCAAGTGTACCTACTCAACAGAACATACAAGCACTACAACAGGCATAAAATAAATTCATTAGACCACTACGAAAGACCAAACTACTCTCTCTTCCAAATGAAGTCTCTGTTCTCAACGGCCTCTCTCGGAAAATAGTTAATCACTAAGACTCTCAAGTTTGGCATCTTCCCCTCGAATCTTGTAAATATTGGGTTACCACCAACGTCCAAAAACTCCAAGCTTTTCAAAGAGTCACACTCGCCAATATCATGTAAGCAGCATCTCTTCACAGTCAACTTCTTCAATTTGTCTAAACCCTGAAGATGCAGAATCTGCTTAATGCAGTTCTCACCCAAGTCAAGAACAGAGAGATTTTTCAAGTTTGAGATACCAGAAATTCTAGAAATATTGTTGTTCTGCAAAAGAAGGGTCTCAATATTACGGAGGGCTCTCAAATTCTCAATCTCGGTGATTTTGTTGCCCGATAAATCGAGGTGCTTCAAATTCGTAAGCTTGCGAACGGCACTAGGCACACTGAAGAGTCCCTCATTATGAATTTCCAAAAACTCAAGCTTCTTGAGGTACCTTATTTTGTAGATTTCTGAAACGAGATAGTTGTTGCTGATAGCGAGCTTCTTTAGACGAATCAAATATTTGAAGGAGGACACTCTTCTAAGACAGAAGTTATCTTTGAGCTCCAACGTCTCCAAGAAGGGCAAGTTAAAGTTGGTGCGGCCAATACTCATGATGGTGGTTCTGACAATCGCAAGTCTCTTTAAACTTGGGAGGAATTCATAGTCAAAGTCTTTGATAGATTTGACAATGCAATCCTCTAATATGAGGCTCTCCACGTAAGGAACACAGCAGAAAACAGAACCTTCTAACGTGGTTGAGTAAGCACCAAGAGTAAGGTCTTTAACGTTGGGGAAACCCCGTAATGCCCTTTGTTTGAAGTCAGTTTTGACATCCTTGATGATGAGCTTTTCGACAGAGGAGCTGGAAAGATCCCTGAAGTTTACAGAGCTTGTGTAGATCTCAACACTTTTCAAGTTTTCAAAACCGCTGATGTCGTACGCAAACTCCTTTACCTCTCTGGTGAATACAATGTTAGTGATATGCTCAGAGCGGGCCTCCAACTTAAAGAAGGAGTCTCCAGAGACATAGCACACAAACTCAGACTCTTTACTTTTGAAGTGAACGCCCTTATAAGAGCATTTACACACACCCACAACATACACTGTGTGGTACAAGATTGAGTCCACAACAGCAACTAAAGAAGAGTTTTTTGGAAGCTTCTTCCTCAAAGAGATGATACACTCAGCAGAAGGTGCATTGCGGATGATAGTTTCAGCTTCTGGAAGAGTAAGAGCAGAGAGCTCTTTAACAGAAAGAGGGGCAGGTTTCTTAGCAAACATCAGTTGTGAAAAGATTGAGGAGATTAAGAAATGACTGTAGGGCCTTTAGGGCCTCCTTTTATAGAATTTTTCTAGTCAAGTACGTAAAGTCTAAAATTAGCTTGTAGATGTCTGATTCTTTCAAATTCCTTTCAAAAAAACTAAGTAAGGCTACAAAAAAACTAATCATTCCTAGTTAATTCTCATAGTAGTTTCTTCCCAAAATCAACTTTTTGACCCCCTGTACTACTCTCTCATCCAAGTATTTATCTAATCCAGGGCCATTTTCCTTCACCATTTTCCTAATTTCAGACAGAGAAAGTGTACTCAAGAACTCGGACTCTGGCTCTAGAAGAACCAATTTGTCTTTCCAGTTTTCTGGAACGTCTATCAATTCTAGCTCCTTCTTTTGATCAGAGAACAGTCGATCTCCTCTTGCGACAGCCACCAAATCCACACCTTTCATGAATTCGGAAAGAGCTTCTTCAAGCAGTTTTCCAGCATAGTATTTTGTGTCTAGAATACGCACCAAAGTATCATAACCCACCAAGAACGAAACCTTACAATTATCTTCACCCAAGACCTCCTTCTCGAATGCGACTTTCTTATCTGTGAACTTTGCGAGCTTTGTTAGGCAAACCCATACAGAGAGACCGTCTTTAGACCTACTCAAGTTCTCGGCTACACACTCCATCATGGCCAATCTTTCGTCGAAGGAAGCAGGTTTCGGGACGATTTTGTCGGCGTTATTTACCAGAAGCATGAGAATAACCGTGCTGTCCTTCTTTCCATATAATTTCGACGCCTGTGTGATAAGCAGAGTGTGTGCTATATGAGGGGGGTTGAAGGACGAGTCTAGAATGAGAACATGGCTCGAAAGAGATTGCTTGCCTCGCTTAGTGAGGACTTGCATCGTTCTAGACGATTTTAAAAAACTGGAGAGGGACATTGGAAGAATCAGTGATTAGTGTGTAAACTTGAATATAATGATGGTTGGAATAATTGTCGGGTAACTACATAATTGAAGAGGTGCATATAAGCCAATAGTAAGTATTCAAACAGTTTTAAGACGTTTGCTTTGAAACTTCTTTTTTTTGAGAATATGTATACCCTTGTCAATATGCATGTACTAAAGTACTATGCGCACGCTATAGTATAAGAAGCAGATGACCAGCGAAGAGCTTTGTTCAAAAGGAGGAGAAAATACAAGTGCCAGTTTGCTAATCATTACTTGGAGAATTTTGACAAGAAACAGTAAAAAAAACCTTCAAATATGTATATTATTTTAGTTATAAGCATACACTTAATCTTCGCAACAACCCTTACCCGCCTTCCATTTCACATAATACCAGAAAACCCCAACACCCAGACTTAGTGCCATGCTTCTTTCCACCTTTGTTCCTGTACTTTTTGCCTGTGTTGCAGCTGCTGACAATCTTCGGATCGGGGTGACCAAGAAGGTGGACAACTGTCAAAGAAAGACAAGAAATGGAGACAAGATCAAGGTCCACTATACGGGGATGTTGAAATCTTCAGGCCAGGTTTTCGACACTTCTTTGAACAGAGGCCAGCCTTTTGAGTTTCAATTGGGTAGTGGTATGGTTATTAAGGGTTGGGATCAGGGATTATTAGGGTGAGTGTCTGTTTACTATGTTTACTATACTAGGCTGCTATCCAAATATATAAAGCTAAAGAAGCATCCAATAAAATACTAACTAGAATGTGCATTGGAGAGCAGAGAAAATTGACCATTCCTCCAGAATTGGGCTATGGCAGCAGAGGCGCTGGTGGAGTCATTCCGCCAGATGCCACGTTGGTCTTCACCACAGAGTTGGTTGGCATCGACGGTTATGAACCAGAGGAGGTTGAAGAGGCTGAGGAAGAGGTTTCTAAGGATGAGTTATGATGTAGCTCTAGAGCTATAATGTATATTACTCGTTTATGTAGATATTGAATAAGTTAACGTCTTGCATAAAGGAAGGAAAAGTAAATATTCTCCTAATATCAATGTTTGTGCATTCTTCTTAGCATTTCTGGGTTCGTTCTATTAGCTAAGCAGTAAGTCAAGTCAGGTAATTCCGTCACCGATTAGAGCAGCAAATATGTAAGAAATCGATTATAAGTTTGACTTTTTTATTTAATAACCAATCATAGATTACATAGCTTAATATTGACTATAATATACTATAATATAGAAACAAGTATCACCACGTTTCTTGTAAATACCTCCCCTCCGCTTCCATTTTCTTCAAAAACCCATCAACTTCCTTCTCACCACCCTCCTCCAAAATTTTTGCAATTGTGAGTCTCGTCTGGATTGGCATTTTCCCCGAAGACCCACACAAGTACAATGCTCCCCCCTCCATCAAAGCTTTGAAAACCTCTTTTTTGTGGTGGTACAACGCATCTTGCACGTACTTGAAGCCCCCTGTGTCTCTGGAAAACGAAGAATACACTTTCAAGTTAGAACTAGCTCTTTCCCACTCCTCAAATTCCGACCCATACAAAAAGTCCTTGGTCTTTGACCTGTTCCCCAGGAAAAGGAGCATCTCACTTTCTTTGTGGTGGGTCAAGTTTTCCTCGGCTATGGCTCTGATGGGAGCAATACCTGTACCAGGACCAACCAACACGAGCGGTCTATTCTTTGGAATTCTGTGATAAACGTCATTTTTTTTGATGCTATACACGATTTCTGTGCCAATTTCTAGGTTTTTCAACCATGAAGTGCAAACTCCTTTTCTGATCTTTTGAAGGATGGTCTTGTATTCCACGATGGCAACACAGAGTGAAATTTGATTAGAATCATTCCTGCTTGAAGCGATGGAAAAAAGTCGAGGTCTAAGCACTGGAAACACATCTAAGATGTACTCTGGAGGGATCTTAAGACTAAAGAAGTCTGTCACCGTTTCCAAAATCAGACGACGAGGTCGATTAGCATAGTTGTATAAATCCTCGGAAAACTCCAATTTGGAAAATTCTTCCAATTTCGTGCGCTCTCTTTCGTCCAGGGCAAATTTGTAAGCAGCCATAAAAAAACTACGTCTAGGAACAGACACAATATCCAAATGGTGGGTGATGAGAGACCTGAGCGTGAGAGGAGTAACATACCCTCCTTCTAGAGATATTTCGCTTTCAGGCACTGAGATTCTACAGTCTGCAATATCACCCCAACCTTGACTTTTTATGAGAAATTCAACATCATGTGTAGAGTTGAACGGATACAATTCCACTATATCACCTGGAGAATACAAGGCCTCTTCATTTGCCTGAAATTTAAACGATCTAACATCCTGAAAGTGATCTTTATCTGTCATGCGTCTATTCTCTATAACAGTTGCTTTGGAGAGCCCGAAACGCAGATTTGAAATCTTCTGGGATTCGTGGTCGGTCTTTCTTTTAAGCTTGCGGGTTTCAATCACTATAGGCAATTTTGGAGCGTGGGATTTGGGTATTTCATCTGCAGGATACAGAGATATTACTTTCGCTACAATGCTCTCCTGCCATTCTTTGAAAAACGCTTCTGGACCTTCGGGGCTCTGCTCATCACTCTCTCCTCGTTGGCCGATTTCACGCGCTCCGAGCTGAAGAAGCCGGGCATGCAACTTTCGAATGAAGTAATTATATCTGGGGTACAGAGAGTCGCCTAAACCAAAAGTGGAGAAATGAACGTGATCTAAGAAATTTCCGGGAAGCCTTTTTTGAAGAAGAAATCGCCAGAACCTCTGAGTATTTCTAGGATTATCTCCATTTCCAAAGGTCAGCAGAATGAAAAACACAACCTTCACTTGTAGAAGCTGCTTAAAATCAAGCAGGTCCATCAGCAGAAACACCACGGGGTAGCGGCTTTCAAGAGCGGTTTTCAAAAGAAGCAGGTATTCATACAGATTATACGTTTCTGTACCATAAAGCACGGCTATTGTGGGGGGCTCCATCCTGTCACTTTTTCATTCGCTTGAAAATTCTAAAAATTTAAATTTAAAATTTAATCTCTTTTAAAAATCATCGTTGTTCGTTTATCGTATAATCTATATGGGCGGTTTGAGAGAACCGTAAATGAAAAAGCATAATGTCTTAAACCGTTCAAAATTCGGGATTCACTTGTACGACTCGCTGTATCTGTCGATCTGCATATCTGTTAGCTAGAAGCTATTATCGTAGCCACTGCACCAAAGAGGCAAACTTGAAAGTTGGATATGGCAGAGGGAGACAAAATAAGTCCGGCTTGGCTATATAATTGGCTAGTCATGTGACTCGTTTGATCATATACTTACTTGATATCGATTCGCTTTTTCCCAGCTTTGATGCTTTTAGTGGGGGTGAGACACCCCTGAATTGACTTTCCTATTTTGGATGTTAACATGTTCAAAAACGGTTGATGAATGTGAGAGTGATGTCAATCAAAAAGGAAATATACTTGCCATGAATTGAGTATTCAAATTTATATGTTCAGAGTCACTCTCATACAGCATATATATAAGCTCGTAATTGCTCACTTGCCACTTTGTTTTTTCTTTTCTACAAATCGTACTACCTTCGTGGAGATCGTTCATCTCCCTGACGAGATACTTGCGCTCATCCTTTCATATTTGAGAGGAAAAGAGTGGTTAGAGTTCCTACCGTTCTTCCTGGAGCTCTTAACTCCTTTTGATTTTCTGATACACGTCGCTTCGTAGGGGCTCACCTAGATTCCTTAGACCATCATCTACTCGAAGGATCTTAGACGACGAGTATAAAGGAGTGGTGTTTAACTTTATAGTGTTTTTTTCTGGCGAACCAACAGAGGTGTATGCTTCTGAAGATAGCATAGTTCTTAAACTCTTGAAGAAACACACCAGGAAGCTTCATTTTCAATTTCCTGAACATATCCCTTTCAAGGAGTTTATATCATCCATTTTAGAGGGTAACACAGAGAGTCTAAAACGGTTGGAACTCGAGGCCTCAAGAGGAGAGGGTTTGTCTTTTGAGTATAATTCTGCGAAGTTTCCAAATCTTGAACTTGTGCCGTTAGAGGAGATCACTCTAATCGCGCAAACAGAAGGTCCAAAGCTTTATGAGGTGAGAATTCTCTGTCTGACTGAAGATTCCTTTGAAACGTATCTTCTGTTGGTCACGCTCAGCCATGTATCGTCAGCTATGCTTAAAGATATGAAAGTTGGAATATAGGGACTCTATTGTTTCGAGCTCGAGAAAGTTGAAACTTATGTCTGTTAAAGGGATGAGTGAATTATCAAGCTTCCCCAATCTTGAAGAGCTATCTGTTCATTACTGCTCCTTCACTTTAAAAAAAAGGACTCTCCGAAGCTTGAGAATTTGAAGTTGAACAGAACCGAGGCACTGGTTGTCTCAAGAGGTGCATGGTGCCAATCTTTGACACACACGTCAATAATGATCAATATGTTTCCTCAGAAACGGGAAGTATGATACTATACAAAATAATCTCCGTGATTCAGGTCATCATTAGTAACTTCATGGTTTTGAGATAAACTTTTCTAATTCAACCACAACGTGTCAGATTTGGGACTAAAAGCAGTCGTTTACGATAAAAAAGTTTCCGTATTCCTACATTTCGAGCCTAAATTGGGAAAGGGTTAGAAACATACACTAAAATTTTACCGAACTTTTTGATTCGGTTTTTAACAGTATCAATAGACAGAATTTACGATTCAGGGTAAAGATAAAAAAACGAGGATTGAAAATCATAGATATAAGTAAAAAGCATCAAATGAATAGACTTTGAGTTAGCAAATATAGCGAATGACACTTCTATCATAAGTGGATATATTTGTGGGTTCATCTGGTTCCAGCTAAAAGCTAAACTTAATTTTAATGTTCAAGACAGTTCTGCATTTAACTCGCGCTATTCTACTTCAAAGAAGTTGAACAAACATCTAACTCCAAACATCTAACTCCAGAATAAAGTAGGCCTATCTCTCCAATAATGCAAACTAAAGTGCAGTAGATCTTGAATTAATGTTCGATAAACTAAAATGAATGCACAGGGAGTCACATAATAGGTGTCAATATTTAAATACAAAGAGTGAAAGAAATTCGAACAACAATTCTTTCGAAAGCGTAGATTTTTGTGTAAGACCAAGAAATAACTTGAGAGAGAGAGGACTATGGTGAGCGGAGCAAGTGTTTACCCAAATGTACGATATTATGTGTATCGGAGGAAACCGATCTACAATGATTTTGAAGTACACCAACCGCTGGGAATGATCAAGGCTACCATTTAGACTTCAATCGTATTATGCTACATTAGGCGATTTAAGCAACAGCCTATTGTCAAACATTTTAAAATGTAAAAGTGTTTCTCCTGTTTCAGGGAGAATCTGAGTATCCATGATGAATGAAACATGCGCGGTAGACCCTTTCATAGGAATATGCATAGTAACGCAATATTCCTATGAAACGTTGAGCGGATATATAAGCCAAGCCACTGTACAATGTATTCATCAGCACAATGCTTTTACAAATCTTGAGCCTTTTTCTTTTGGAAGCTATTGTTTCTGTCGTTGCAGTTAAGACCTCGCGGACATTTGCCGTTATGCACTTCAACACTCCTGATGGTGTGTTGGTGCAGTCCCGTATGGATCCAATTGTCTCCCCAGGCGAAGTGTCTGGCCATAGTCATCACGTTGTCGGTGGTAACGCTTTCAACTTCTCCATGCCTGGTGACGCTGCTACCAAGGCTACATGTACTCAGGCCAAGCTTAAGAACGACAAGTCCAACTACTGGTTTCCTCTGCTTTACTTCCGCAACCCTAATGGGACTTTCACTTCTGTGCCGATTTTCTACGTCAATGCTTACTATTTCTTCGAAGCCACTGACGATGACATTGTCGCGTTCCCTTCAGGGTTCCGTATGGTGAGTGGTGACGCTATGAGACGCTCTCCTCCAAAGTCTGGTGCCGAAAATCTTGATACCGCCAAGGGGACTATCGAGCCTGTTGGCTTCACCTGTCCAAAATCTAATTACGACACTCCAGCCTGGCCTGCTAACTCTGATGGTCTGAACGGTGTGGGAATGCAGGACCCAAATAACAAAGGTCTGGGTATCGGGTTTCCGGACGTTAATTGTGATGGTTATGCCTCTCCTTTGAGAGCCGATATCCACTTTCCATCCTGTTATAATCCTGCTGCTGGTCCAGAGAATTACGAAAATAACACTGCTTTTCCATCTTCTGAGGGAGCAAAGAACGGTGAGAACTGTCCTGAGGGATGGCTCCACGTGCCACACTTGTTCATCGAAGTTTACTGGAACACTCCGTTGTTCAAGGACCTCTGGACTCAGGGCCAGGGTTCCCAACCTTTTGTGCTTGCCAACGGTGACCCTACTGGTTATGGTTCTCACGCTGACTTCATTAATGGTTGGGACACCGAGACTTTGCAGAAGATCATTGACACCTGTGACGCTGGCGATGCCGGGATGGATAAGTGCCCCGAGATCATTGGTGGATTGAACGATAACAATGAAGCTTGTAACATTGAAAACACAGTCAATGAGCAATACACAGGTGTACTTGACAAATTACCAGGTTGTAACCCTCTCTCTTGGGGCCCCGAGGATGCTAAGATGTGCACTGACACAAGTGGCTTGGATTTGAGTTCTCTTGGATCTTCAAACGTTACCAATACCCTGAGTGCTAACTACACCAGCTCCTCTTCTGGTCCGTACTATAACAACACCACTACTGGTACTTCCAGCTTGACAACATTGGCGCCATATGCCACTGATTCTGATGACAGCGATACCTCAAGTACTCAGGCTAGTTCTACTGTTAGTGCTGTTCTGAGTAGCAACTCTGGCGGTGCTTCAACCATTGTTGTTCAGGTTACCCTGACTGTTGTGCAGACCCTGACAGAGGTCCACCATAGCACTGAGCTTCACAGCCAGTACACTACCGTTACTATTGTTCCATCTGGAGCTTACGACACGGATTCCCACTGCCACACTACTTAGATTAGTGGCATGTTTCTATAGACTAGAATATACCTTTTAGAGTTTTCCAACTGTAAGCAAATAGGCTCTTTTCTGTCAATCTCTGAAAATACAAATACATTTGGAAATTTTGATGCTAGGAACTGATTTATATATAATATGCGTAATATTTACCAATTCTTGTGTTCTAATTAAAACGAAAGCACTCGTAGATAAGCTTAGTTTCCAAGTTCTTTGTAAACAGTAGAAAAAGCCCCATCTCCCATAGAGGGCGATAGTATGGTATGAAGGGGCGAGAAGAGATGGGGAGTGAGGGGATGTAAGTCTTTTAAGTTTGAATTGGTTCTTGGGTTGATTCTATTTGCTCTTGTTCATTACCATGTTCCTGTTTATGTTCGAGTCCTATTTCTGTATCTTCTTTCTTATCTGCTGGTTCTTTAGCTTCCTTCACAAGCTCTTTTTTCTTGCCATCTTCGCTCACTCCGGGCTCCCCTTCTTTTAGGAGCGCTTTGATGTTCTGGTTGGTAATTGCATGAGTTGGCCGTACACCAGCTAGATCCTCAAAGAAAGCTAGCACTCGAGTACGGTTTCTTCAATTCATTTAAGACAATTTCCCAGTTTAAACGTATATTCACATAAACCGAGGGTGTAAAACTGCGATCTTGCATAAAAGTTACAACGTTTTTCTTATAAAAAGCAGTTTGATACTATGACGATGGCATAATCCATTCCTTAACGAACTCAAAATGTTTGAAGATCCATGGAAAAAAGTATTTGAATTGGCTTCAAACGCTAGTAACAACATAGAAATTCTTCCAAAAAGCTCTTTTGACGGCTCTCTTCCGAAGCTCGTGTGATGGGTTGCCGAAAACACATCTGGCATCTTCGTGGATCATGGGTGGATCCGGGTGTTTGGTTCTGGATGCAGTGATCGGTTTGAGCGCAGCATTATTGAGTGTAACATTGGTAGAGGCTTCAACAACAACTTTTGGACATACTGTCTGATAGCCGATGATGTTTTAGAGGGAGTTTATGATATAAACTACGGAGGGATAGGATCTGAAATTGAAAAGGTTTACTTCAGAGACCCTAACTCTCTACACTGGCAGAGCTTGAGGGTAGGGTTTCTCGGGTTTCTAGAAATGATCTTCAGCACCGATTTGGACGACTTTTACCAAGAAATGCGGTGGGACGGTTGGGAGTGTATTTCTGAGGAGATTACCGGAGACCAGGCTGTGACAATGATTCCTAGTGGGTGTCCGGATGTGATTGGTGTGAATGAGTTGAACAGTATGGTTGGTGATTTGGGGGGCATCATTAGAGAGTAAATGGGGGGTTGCGTTTTCATTTATATGCTATTATAACTAATCGATGATTGAATATTTATTGATAGTATATGAACATTTCAAACTTCACTGAATGCATAAACTGATCAAGAGATATAGCACAATGCAGTACATTACTACCTACACGCAAACGCTATCTAACTGCAGGAAATGCACGTAAGGGTAGGCTTGCTCGACTTGACTTATTTCATCAGTGGAAAAATTGCAAAGTAAAGCTCATGCCTCACCGTGTATCTCGATAAATATTTGTAGAGAAGACCAAACAAGGGTAATTCCTAATTCACAGCAAGCACTTATAAGTATATATACTGAATACCCAACAGTAAGTGAATTGGGATCAAATCAAGTGGTGACGTATTAATGTACGGTCTGACTCAACACAAGAATTTAAGCTTGCAGTATAAATTAAATAACCTAGAGCAGAGAGCAGACGTTTGGACACGCCCGAATATTCTACATAATCTTGTCTATATAATCATTGAGAATTACGAAACTTACTTTTATGCCTTATTAGTATGATATGTATCTATCAACTTAAGAAAGGCCTATTTCCAAGTATACCTGGGCTCACAACTATTTTCAAAAATCAGCAGAGCCTACTACAACTAATTTATCCGAGCAAACAACCTGCCTCTAACTCAAAGGCCCAAAAAATAGCCCTTCAAAATGTTCAGGATACCAAAAAAGGCTCCCTTTACCCACTTTCCGTCTTTCAGACCCCTCTCTACATCCTCCAAACCCCCCACAGGCATAGTGTTTATGAACATGGGGGGCCCTCTGACGGTGGATGAGACCCGCGAGTTCCTCCTCCGACTTTTCCTGGATCGCGACATTATCAGGCTCCCGTTTCAGAAACAGGTTGCCAAGTGGATCGTTTCGAGAAGAACCCCTCTCATAGAACAGCGCTACAAAGAGATTGGCGGCGGTCTGCCTATCCGGCTGTGGTCCGAGTACCAGGCATCGAAAGTGTGTGAGATTCTCGACAAAACCTGCCCCGAATCAGCCCCTCACAAGCCTTATGTCGCCTTTAGATATGCGCACCCCTACACCGAGGAGACGCTCCCTCAGATGCTTGCAGACGGCGTCAAAAGAGCCGTGGCCTTTTCACAGTACCCTCAGTTCAGTTTCCTGACCACGGGGTCCAGTATCAACGAGCTCTGGCGCCAGACTAAACTCTTGGACCCAGATAGGAAGATCACGTGGTCCTCCATTGACAGATGGCCCACCGCGCCAGAACTTGTAGAAGCTGTTTCTGAAAACATCAAAAATGCGTTGGCAAAGTTTGGGCCCGACAGAGACCGGGTAACTGTGCTTTTCTCGGCGCATTCGCTTCCCATGGAAATTGTCAACAAGGGTGACGCTTACCCGGCCGAGGTCGCAGCAACAGTGTATGCAGTCATGCAGAAGCTAAGATTTTCAAATCCGTACAGGCTAGTGTGGCAGCTGAAGGTTGGGCCTAAGCCTTGGTTGGGAGCACAGACCGTAGCTACGGTACAAAAGCTCGAGAGGGGAGAAGATTATGGGGGGGTTGTTTTGGTGCCTATAGCGTTTACATCGGACCACATAGAGACGCTCCACGAGTTGGACATTGAGCTTTTGGAGGAGGTGAAGAAGCCGGAGTTGGTCAAAAGAGCCGACAGTTTGAATGGTGATGAGGTTTTCATCCAAGGGTTGGCGAGAATTGTTAAGGGGCATTTGGAGCTGGGAGAGTGGTATTCGCGGCAGTTGGTGTTGGATTATGCGTTAGCGGGGGAGGGGGTGGAGGGAGGATTTGAGGGAGTTGACGATATGTTTGGGGAGAGAAAGTAATCTTCAAGTATACTCACTTTATCGTTATACTCAATTTTCATCTCTGTTTTGATTGGGTAGAGTGTGACGCTATGATAAAATATGTTTGATCAACTGTATATATGTTTCAAAACCAATCTGAAATGTATGTATTGAAAGCTTAGTTGAGTGTACTCTATTACTGTATTCATTATTGATTTTGAAGCGAATGGTGTGTACTGGATTTGGATCTGCAAGTAGGTTGTTCAAAATCAAAGTGTAATGGTTTCTAAACATCATGGGAGACACCTATAATGCTTGCCATGTACCTGCGTAATAGGTTGGAATGCAATTCAAAGCTAGGGTCAGTTGGTGAAAAATATACATATGGTAGGTGAAAAAGACGGAATTGAAAGTTATTAGATCCCAGTTTGTTAGACTTATATTGCGTAGTAGTAATACCTTTATAACAATTGTTGGCTATCTAAGTTCTACGACAGTAGGAGACAATTGATTATTACAGTAGCCTGCATGAAAAAGTATTAATATTGCAACACTTGTAAAATCAACAATTTTGATTTGTGTGAAATTGTTAATACTGTAAAAACTATTTTCGAGCCTTCATAATAAGTATAGTGAGATGAGGAAATCGTGTTTGAAGGTAGTCTTAGCATTAGTTTACTGTTGCACATTATACTATACTATATCACGTTTCAATTGAAATAAGTTTTATGTAGTGAAAGTTCACCTCGCTTCGCTTTCTTTAAAATTATCCCGGGTAACAAAAATACACCCAATAAAAATATTGAAAATTGTCAGAAGCCTACACCATGAGACAAACCCTTCTTAGATTGTCACACGGCCACGCAAAATACGTCCGTCACGGGGATGTACCTTATCCTAAGGTCCCTGCTTTTTACAGATACTCTGCCAAGTTTTTGGGTGCCACAATGTGGTTCTGGATATTGTACAGAGCTAAGCAGGATTACAAGGTTTGGTTCGGAATGAAGCTTCCATTTGAGCACTGAGCGATGGAGAAACACAAAGAGATCATCCTCTCATACACTTAAAGAAGTCAATTGGGTTGGTAAAGCAGCATGAATTCATAATGAAATGATGTCTTTGTAGGATACACAAAAATTCTCTTGTAGTTTATAAGCTATGTATCTTACACTATAGTTTAGTTATATGGTTCACTACGTTGAACATCGTATTTTGGCTGTGCTTGTTTATCAGATGTGCTTTGTACACTTCGCTGTTTTGATGCAGTAGATGTTGTTGCAGAAATGAGCTAAAACGATCATATTCTCTAGCTTTAAATGCCTTTGTTACAACTAAAATGACATTTACATTTACTATTTGACGCAGATTCGCATCGTTCCGTCTGAACTATGTACATGTACCGAGGCTACTCTTTCTCTGTGAAATTTCATCTTGGCTACTTCTTCGAAACAATGTGACTTCAACCTCAATTACCGCCCTCCCTTAAGAACATTTTGATGAGTTTTTAAATCATTACAGAAACACTGAATTGGAAGCCAGGATCGAAGCCCACACAATATCCCTTACTCTTTCCGCTCATTGTCACTGGAAACCCGAACCCGAAATCTGCATTGGCGATTGGTGATCTGTAGAAAGCTCCTGCCCCAATACTTGTATTGTACTTCTCGGCAAAACTGTCCACTGCAGCTTTATACTCTCCACTTTTGAATTGATTGAAGAGCCCACGGTAATCGGAAATGAACAGTTCGAATGAGTCCTCATACTTGAACAAATTAGCGTAAATTTGGAATCTCAAAATTCCAGAGCCTGAGGCTTCGCTAAAAAACGGGATCTTCAGGAGTAATCTCACAGTTCTGGCAGCAAAAATGTTCCCATTAATATAGTCAACTAAGTTTGGATTCAAGATTTTTTTCTGAATAGGCACAAAATCCGGCTCGAGAGTATTTAGGCGAAATTTATCCAATGAATCTAAAATAGGATCTTCGCCGATCAGTGAAGAACTTCCGTAACAGGACTGTCTGTAAACTGAGAACCAGTCATTATTTCCGAAATGATGGAGACTCAGCGTGTTGAAATAAAGTTTCCAATAATCATTACCCATGCTGGTATCTGATTTACCGAATTCCGCAACCAAATTATAGATACTTCCATGAGAAAGATCGGAAGTTTTTGAACCAACAGTGTTATCCAACCCAGCTCTGATTATCGCCAGAATCTTCCCTCTTGACCCTTTTTTCGTGGTGTAGTCAAGATAATGAGCACCAGCATATGAGGTGAGTTTATAATCACGCCAAAACAGCTTATACAACCCACCAACAGATAACCCACTGCGACTTAGTTTTCCAGTTTCACTTTTTGCGTATGGAGCCAAGTTTCTCGACAACGCGGAACAAGCGAGACTGAGCTTCGGGTTGTTCGAGTAAGGCAATATATAAGAACCCTCAACAGAGTAAGCATCAAGTGAGGGAGTTGTAGTAGCAACCAATTTAAAACAGTCTCCCTTGCCCATAAAATTCTGGTCGATTGCACTTGCAGTGAGTGCAGTCACCACATCGCTATCTATATGCCAGGTGAAATTGGCTCTCTTCACCAATTTAGGCACCAATGTCATAGGAAACAACCCGAAAGGACCTTCACCAGGTTTCCCCCAATTGATTTCAGAATTAGCCAACGGGGCATACAATTCCTTTTCTTTGTTTGCACTATCAAATCTGATTCTATCAGTATCAGAAGCAACCTCGAGATCAACGTTTCTCAAGTTGTGTTTCAGCTGCTCAACTGAATTACTGAGAGATTGGACGGCGTGCGTCTCCGATTTGAGAACAGGCCTGGAAGGAATTTGAGCAAAACTACCACGATCGACAGTACCAACAATTATATGCGCAGCGGCTTCATTGGACAATAAATCGCCAAAGCGCATATCCTCCAGCTGTTTCTCGGATGTCCTCATTTTGATGGTTAAATAAGTCGTTTGTAGCGTTAAGCGAGTTTTTTCTAGTATGACTCTGGTTTTAGCTGGAACTCGATTGGAGGATAAATTTTGGAATCTTTTGTGCCGAGCAAATCACTCCTTGTGCAATGAGTGAAAACACAGAATATGAACTTGGAAAATGCTCACACGAAATTAAAGGAGTACTCCTGGTGTTTATGGTACGCGGGGTTTCACTGAGCGAGCAGTATCATATATGGTGTGCTGTGTTCATAATTATCAAACAAACCAGCCTATGCAATGTAATATATCGGGAGCTGAGGGGGTTGGATTACAGTCCTGATAAGGGGAATACGGTGTTTAAGTTAACGCGAAACTATGTAACATTTATCTAATACTAAAAATAGAAGCGTAACATGTCAAAGAGCGTTATGTAGAATATGGGTTCACGTGACAGGACTTTCTCTCAGATAGATAAATACCTTAGATTAGTTAGGGTAACGATTCAAATGCTCCTCATGTCACATGCAACTTGAATTGTGATTATAAAAACCCACACAGGCACTTTAAACTCGACTAGATTTGACTCAAAGTAATAAACTGCATCCGTACACCACTTATATCAAATGCTATTCAGTAAAGTATGTACTCTGTTCGATTTTAAAAGGATCTGATAATGATCTACAGAAAAATGGATATCATTTACCTCTCTTGAGTATCCCTGAATGTAGAACACTCAATATGGGTGCTAATGTAGTAGCAACAACTTCACTTGATCTGTCCTTCGCTCGATTGAATTCATGTCTACATCCACGAATATAGACGTAAATCTAGATATAGATCACTGTGATAATCAGACAATTGATAAGTAAAGACAAAAATTTGAGGAATATTCTATCCCGAACATATTAAAACAGCCCGTTGAAATAGTTCGAATATTATACAGATTAACGGCGGTAACCTCCACCATATCCTCCTCCGTACCCACCCCCGTAGCCGCCTCTACCTCTACCTCTGCCTCCTCTGCCTCTTCCCCTGCCTCTACCGCCGAAGCCTCTGCCTCTCATGAATCCTCTCAAGGCATCAGGGATTTCCTGCTTGGCTTCCTCCATGATGCGCACCAAGTCGTTAGCTAACTTGCCGTTCGCATCGGTGAAGAAGGAAAGAGCAGTACCAGTCTCACCACCACGGCCAGTTCTTCCGATTCTGTGCACGTAGTCTTCGATGTTGGATGGCATGTCAAAGTTGATGACAAGGTCGATCCCTTTAACGTCTAGTTAGTATTATCGAGTTTAATGAGATTCAAGGTTTAATGAGCAACTTTTGAGCTTGTATAAATAGTATAAGATAGCTAATATGGAAAAATGGTAAGATAAGTTATATGTATGATTGTTATAACATATGAATCAATGGATACTTGTTATGAGGTTATACCCTTTCACATCACATGAAAGCTTGGTGTGATTTAATATGAAGAGCCAATGATGGAGTTCAAATTCAAATCCAAATCAGATAAAATTTATTTCAAACAAATACCATCCATAGGACACTCACTCATTGTTCATTTTGATGTTCTCACCAGATATTCTAGCATGAAATTAGGAGGACATTTGTAATGAATGTGTAGAAGGTGTATTATGAATGTGCAATGTTAAAAATAATCCGCCAAAAGTTTGGAGTTATATTACCGATTGGCACTCAATTTGAACATACAAAGGTTGATTGAATGAATTGATGTGAGTGGTTTCTGATTATTTACTCCATAACCATCTCGACGACTATACTCAATGACTCTGGGCTTAATGATCCTGCTTTGCACTTAATTTATTTGATGAAAATAAATTGTGTGGAAAGGTCATTAGTGTGTAAAATCATTGCAAAGATCAATTATCATTTGAAACCACTATTGTATAAATGAAAATTCCAATGACCGATTATGCATGAACGAGCAAATCATAAGAATTCCATCTCACTCAATCCATCATTTTATAAATCCGTACCAACTATAAATGATGACATCTTGATAACTATGATACTACCACTGGGATGAAGCAATTGCAAACAATACCTAATGTTCTACAGTTCAGTGAGTGACCTCAAGAGGTGAAAAATAACACCTCTTGAGTGCGAACGTCGTGTATTACAAGCCCAATATATGCATACTAAACAAGGCGAACCTAAACTCAAGCATATAATGCGCTTGTTCACATGTTATACATGTCTCACAATCACGCTATTCGAGACTTTGGCGCGAATTAATTCCACATAAAACTCGCATCCGTCTCCCGAACATCTTATCACACTGATCAATAGTGTAGTACCAGAGTATGCTCTGCAATAGGATAGTCATTGATGATTATTTTTATCGTCAATAATGCCAAAACTATTTCAGATCAACCCGATTTTCAGTCTCAAAAATTGGATAACAAATAACGAAATTTGTATCCTTTTCTATCATCAAAAGAGTAGTTGAATAGAGATGAATGGAAAGTAAAAGAGCATTTCGAACAAAAACAAGATCAAAGAAAAAAAATCATTCTCAATCATGCTCACCCAACTGGTCCGGCCAGGTAGGTAATCGAATCATCAGTCATGAAAGAAATCAAGTGAACTGCTAAGTGATGAGAAGATAAAACAAAAGAATCTAAACGTAAAGTAACAAAATAGTAACATAACAGAATCAAAATTTTAAGCAGTCAAAGAACCAAATAATCAAAGAGCCGAATAACCATAACAAAACAAAAAAACAAAAAAAACGATAAGAAAAACAAAAAAACAAAACAAAACAAAACAATAGCACAGTAAAACAAAAAAAAACTGGCATTGCTGACCGACAAACTATAATCAGCAAACAAGTTGTTTTATGATTTGCTGATTTATAATTTGACAAGTTTATTATACATACCGATCCCTCTGGCAGCAACATCCGTTGCTACCATAATATTAGTTCTCCCCGTACGGAACTGATCCAAGACCCAGTCTCTCTCCAGCTGTGCCTTGTCTCCATGCAAAGACAGAGCCCCCCAGCCCTCGTCTCTCAAATAATAAGCAACATCGTCACACGTGCGCTTGGTAGACGCAAAAACCAAAGTCTTTGAGCTGGTACCGTTCTTGTCCAACTTCAGCAACTCGGAGACCAACTTCTCGCGCTTTTCGTACTCAGAAACAACGTCGACAATCTGGGTGATGGTGTGCGAAGCACTCAACTCCAAAGACCCGATGGTCACTTGGATGTAATCCTTTAAAAAGTCGTGGGCCAATGCCTGCACACTCTTTGGCCAAGTCGCAGACCACATAAGGGTCTGACGGTCTGGCCGAATTTGCAGAAGAATCTTACGAATTTGAGGCTCAAATCCCATGTCCAACATACGGTCGGCCTCGTCCAACACCAAGTAAGTCACGCGGCGCAAGTTGGTCTTTCTTTGCTCCAACATATCAATCAAACGACCAGGTGTGGCGATCACAATCTCAGAGCCTCTAGACAAGTCTCTGATTTGTGGTCCCTTAGGAGCACCTCCATACACACACGTGTTTCTGATCCGCAGAGATCTACCAAATTTCAGACACTCCTCGCGAATCTGCACCGCCAACTCTCTGGTAGGCGCAAGAACCAATACAATAGGCCCGTCGCCTCTCTTCAAGAGAGGCTGGGCATTGATGTGCACAATGCCGGGTAAGATGTAAGACAACGTCTTTCCCGATCCAGTGGCGGCAATCCCAATCATATCGCGACCAGACAACGCCATCGGCCACCCTTGGCACTGAATCGCGGTCGGCAGAGGGAACCCACACTTCTTGATCTCCTCTAAAGCGTAGTCTGGAAATCCAACTTCGTCAAAGGTTGTCACGGGCTTTGGGATATCAGTCCCGTCCACCGTCATCTGGTGCTCATCCCTAAACTCCTTCACCTCAGAGTCTGGGCGAGCAGCGACCAGAGCGTGCTCTTGATAAAAGTTCTTCTCAAACTTTGGGAGACTCTCTGGGTCCCATGTCTGGTCCTGAAGACCAGAACCAAGCTCTGACATGCGGTCACCGCCTCTACCGCCACCAAAGCCACCAAAGCCACGGTCTTGGTAACCGCCACCGTACCCTCCACGATCGTTTCCATAAGAACGGCCACCTCCTCTGCTAAAGCCTCCGCGGCCTCTGCTGAACCCGCCACGTGGACGGTCGTTGGATGAATAGTCGTTGTAAGACATTGTGAAATGTTTGGGAAAAGGAGAATTTTGCACACTTTAAATAAAAAATTTTGCAGATGAGATGAGGTTACCCGGGTGCATATATCTTCATTCCACATCTTCATTTATGAAGATGCATAAACATTTCGCATAATATATAAACAAATTATATGCTGTACTAAATATAGTATGAGATTTATAGAATCCATGCCTACAACAAGAAACCATATCTTTGATTGTAAGTTTTTTGGGTTTTTTCTAGATCTCCTTACATAAACATGCATTGATTAATAGGATTAAGTGATAACTCTTAACTTTTTGAATTTTTATTATAACTTATAAGTAGTAGATTTCGTATATTGTTACTCATGTAGATGAGCATATAAACGCATGGATTTTATTATGAATAGCTCGTGTAATAACATATCGGTAAAATTGGATACTTGGTTTCAATTTGATCTCGATCAAGGGCTCTCCATAATGACTGTTATACCTTGTCTTTCTATAGAATATCCGAAACCTAGACTGTCTCATAACGTAAAACCCTTAGTATCAAAATCTATTCAGAGATTCCCTCTTAGTTATCTTAACAATTGTATATTAAGTATATTTAGTGATCTTGTTTGTTGCATCCTAGGAGTGGAAAACAGAGGAAAGTGCGTCAAAGTGGTTTATGAAGAAAAAAAACTTCAATACTAGTATCTATTTATTCAAATTTATTGCTGAAGCGTATTCTTTCAGGCTTTTGCCGTAGTTAGCTCTTCAACTCACGTATCATGTCCACACTATATACACCCTTGCGACGACATTGATTGCAGTTTACAAGCAAAGTGAGAAAAAACTTTAATTTGCTTTGCCCGGTAACAGCTATTCAACTCACTTTGCTGGTTGTATAGTTGTTACCGATTTTCTTTTGAATCATGATCCCTCGAATGGTCATGAACCTTCAACTCATGCTCTATTAAAAAACCCCTCAAAACACTCGGAAGATTACAACATAACCAGCCAATACTCTTTTCTATTGTTTTGTCTCCGCTTTTAAACGTACGAGCATCCTGTAGAATTTTCACTATTTCGTCAAGTGTATACTTCCCGGAATTTAACGCTCTCTCCACAGAAACATATAAGTTTCGTCTTCTCCCAAACTGTTTGGAAATCGCATGCTTCGACCCTCCTCTCCATTTTGAGCCATACTTTTTCTCGAGGGCTTGTATTGAGAGGTTCCCGTCAACCCCTTGAAAATACTCTTTAAGAACAGACTCTAGTGTACAATCTTTGGCAAAAGAATATAAAGGAAATGTGTTGCTTTTACTTGAACCCTTTTTAGCTTTCTTTTTTGGGATATCTACAATCTCTTCATGTTCTCTTTTTTCTCCCCTGAAAATCTTCTCCAAATTCTCAAGATCATTGTTAAGGTCTGAGATATTGACAAGAAACTGTTCACTTAGTTGTGTTAGATACAGATCATTGAATGTCAGCACTCGCTCTTGTAGAAGCCTATGGCCAATTTCAGCCCTCACAATAGAGTACACTTCTTCATAGCTTTGATACTTGACATCGAAAACCATTGATTGAATCTCTGAGATCACCTCTTCTTTGACTTTGTCTATTATTGAGATCATAGCTTGTACCTCAATTTGCTATACAGCAAAATATTTTACATCATGCAGCGATGCACAAGAGGATGTAAATGCTTCCTTTGTTAGTTTTATAAAGATAAAACAGAATCAGAAGTACTTTCGTAAGTTATATAATAAAGCTTGCAAAGTTTAAAGATCATTCATGAAATTCAAGGGTACCGCTAGGAGCGTTAATAGCTCTGGAGAATTAAAGCGTTTTGGTGGGGGCAGGGGGGGCTTGCATAAAAGCAAATAGTATTCGGATAAGCCTCAAGGCATAGTGACTTGATATTTCCCGGGTTGTGGTCTGGCTATGATCTGGGTTACCAGTTGATAGAAGTGACAACAATCAAAACAACGTTGACGTACAGATACCATTAATTACATTAACCTCGGTAACAAATAACGTTATGTACATATCAGTATTCTATAAAATTCTACAACTTTTGCATTCCCGTGTATTATGAATCGTTTTCCTGTAACCCTTTTACCCGTGCTGACCTTTTACATATCAACCCAACTAATTTCCGAACAGATGAATAATTGGGAATCACTTGAAGTTCAAAGTCGCTCACAAGACTCGTTGGGGTGATAACAAGTGTCCAGTTACGTAGCTGGATGTTCTGTGGCATGGGCTCACTTTCAAAGACCGGACCCACCCCCATAATGTCCAATGAAACATAGTCCTGATTACTAAGTTCCAAACTGCTGTCCTCCGAAATCTGGATAGTGTACTCTTGGCCCATAATCTGCACTTTCTGGTATTCATTATCCTGGACTACCGGCTCAGAATTCATTGTCAGGTTATCTATAGTTAAATTCAACACCCCGTTGGGCTCCCTATTTCTGCTCTCGAGACCATAAAGGGTAATGTACTGAGGTGTGGCCAAATCGAAGTCTTCTTTCAGTTGCTGGAAAACGCGAAACCAAAACGAGCCAGCGCCAACACCAGGACGCAACTCAAACACATGAGCAGTAGTCTCCACTATCTGACTGTACCCTGGAAGATTGATTTTCCGAAAGGGTTCATCATTAAGTGAGGAAAAGCCTTGGATCCGAACCATCGCAATTGCTGCGCCTTCCTCCAATATGTGAGGTGCCATTGTAAAAGCGTCTGGAACAGGTAAAGAGCGTTCAACTTCTAATTGTGAATGCGCGGTTCCCCAGTCGAAACGCGAGCACAGAAAACCGGCATCATTGCCAATTTTCTTAACCAGCTTGCTTCTGGATCTTTTCTCACCTTCACCGTGGTTTGGGTTTTGGAAGCTGCTGGCGCCTGGAGGAGAAGTGGTAGAGGTAGCGGTAAGGGTGCTGGTGGATGGAAAATGCGGAATAGTCATGTTTTGTCAGAATGGTTTATAATTGTATATTCGATAGCCTAGCTAAGTTTTTTTGGGGATCGTGGATCTTTTTGGAAGTCTGCCACAGAACCAAGTAATGCAGCAAGATGAGAGAAGTGCACAATAGAGAAAGGCTAAAGGACGAAAGGAAGGTACTTTCTATAAAGAAGAATTTTGTGATTGTATTTAGTGTTGATTTATATTTAGTGTAGATTCTGAGCTTTCGAATATTTAGAGGAAGGATCCAAAATTGCCACTTGGTCAAGTCCTATTCACGCTTTCTTTGCTTCCTCTTGCAGGCTGTTTTCAATACAGGCCCTCTCAAAACTCTTTTGTTCAGCATATCCTGAAATTTCAATATCTCAGTTTACTTTCAAGCATCAGCCACCTTCCCCCTCCCTCCTTTCCTTCTCCATTAACCGACGACTGCTTCAACTCTCCCACTCAGATATATCCATTCAAGCTCTTCCATTCTCCATGGATATCATGTTTGTTAAAATACTACTCTAGTTAGCGTTTATGGGCTCGGTTGGGAGCCATACTTTTTAGCTATGTCCCATCTGATACGAAAAATACATCTCTGAAGTAAAGAAATATTAATACATATTGTACTTCTAGTCCAGTACTTGGACTGAAGCTAAAATCATAACTATGGTAATCTATATGTAGATTGTCTAGTTTTTACCAAACCCATTAAAAATGTGACAATAAAGAAACCTGAAATTCAATCAACACAATTAAACACTCAACTTTCTCTCACAATGCTCTATAATCTTCATCACTTCTGCCTTTTCTCTCTTGGCATTCCCCATCCCGTAGAGCTCAAACAACTCTAAAATCTGGTTACATATCTCCAACAGCTTCTTGTAGTTTCTGTGAAAGTACTGGTATTCGGCTGTGTACACCAACTGAGCTCTCATGGGCTTATTGGTCACCTCGAACAAAGTCAACAGGCTTTTTATTATCAGAGCATCGCGATCCTTTAAACTGGCGTACTTGGCCAACTCACACTCGTAGCTTTCCATCAAGTGTCCAGGCTCGTTTCTACGAGGTCCCGTTGAGTAGAAATCTGCAAGTTCTTTCTGAAAAGCCTTTTCAGATTGGCCCTTTCTATGTTTGACTTTACCGTTTGCACTTGTGATATCCACAGAACCATCGTCGTGGGCGACCACCAGTACAGTCAGTTTTGGATGAAGCCGCTCTGGGCCGGAGCTGGGCTCATTTATGTCTGACATAGATTGAGCATGCAGTTGGCAGCTGGAAATTTTCACCGGCTTGTGGGGTGTCCCACAGAGTATCCTCAAATATGTCGGCACATGATATATTCATATATCCAACACATGTGAATCAAAGATTTTGATCTTGAAATGATTTTTGAGTACGTAATACTATAGAACTTTTGTTAACTGACTCATTTTAATACGGTTCATACCCTTCGAAAGATAATGATTCCACACTTGAAAGAAAAAACCGATACAAGCATGACATTAATAGAAAGGTTTGTATAAGTATCAACAAAAGTGCGTATAGGTACACTCCCCGATTGTGACTTTGTCGACAGATCTTCTAGTCAGGATACAGCTTATAATAGGCTTCAGCTTCTGGAAAGCTACAATATCGAACTCAATACTTAAAATGAAAGTGAAAGCAATACTCATTTCAATGTATCCAAATGTTTATTTCATCCTGCACCGGTAGGCATGGTAACGCAAAGCGAAACCGATACTAGTGAAGCTTTCACTACTACACTTTAAGCTATAACTCGTTCGGACCATAGTTTAAAGAGTTAAGCTAGAGCCCTAGTTGGCTACTATCTATATATACAGTCAAAGTAGATATGTTACACCTTGAGATCTCGAGATGTGACTGCATAATAAGCCACGCACGTGCTTCCATTTATTGTCCTTACTAATTGGATTAATGGTCTGGTATATTCAAAAACAGTCTCTTTTCTAACAAATCAAGACTTCACGGGAAAAACACAAGAATAGTAAGAAAAATGGCCCTCGCAACTCCAGCCTCCAATGAGACCATAGAGAGTCAGATGACGCACCCAGGGTCCCAGCTCAAGCTCCCATTATTGCACGGTCCTGTTCCTTTGGACAACAAGAAGGTCTTTTTTTTCGATATAGACAACTGCTTGTACCACGCTAGTTACAAAATCCACGACTTGATGCAAGTGTATATTCGGCGGTACATCCGCAAACACTTGAACGTGAACGCCATGGAAGCCAAAGAAATCAACGTACGGTACTATAAGGAGTACGGCTTGGCAATCCAAGGACTTGTGAATTTCCACAAAATCGATGCAATGGAGTACAATAAAGAGGTGGATGATGCGCTCCCATTGCACGAGATTTTGGAGCCCGATATGAAGCTTCGTGAGATGATTCTTTCCTTAAGAGCGTCGGGAAAAATCGACCGGTTTTGGCTCTTTACAAACGCATACAAAACTCACGGAATGAGGGTTATTCGTTTATTAGGTATAGGAGACCTTTTCGATGGCATGACTTTTTGTGACTATGAAAAACAACAAAAGTTCATATGCAAACCAGACCCACGAATCTTCCAGAAAGCAATGAACGATGCAGGAGTTAAGGACCCAAAAAATGCCTATTTTGTTGATGATAGCGCAAAAAATTGCAAAACTGCTAAAGACTTGGGCTTTTGTGAGGTTGTTAACGTCATCGACGACGAATCAAAAATAATAGACGTTCCAGAGGGGTGCAAACATATATACACTATCCATGATCTTCCAAAGGTTCTTCCAAAATTGTTTGAGAGTAATTGATTATGAGCCGTTTATCAATTTATGCTAGCATATGTCAACATTCAATACACGTAAAATTTAGAATATACCACACTACAATGAGATTCTTGACTCTTGACAATGTACAATCGCTAATACGTAAGCGACTCGTGTATATACCCGCAAAGATCTTATGACTCGAATTCATACAAAAGCCACAACTTCCTTGACAATGTAGGTATCTACCAAAGAAGGTGGGCGCTCATAACAAAAGAACAGAACCACAAATTGAAATTGAAAAACCATTTTTTGAAAGGTTTAATTTCTCAAGTAGCTCGAAATTTTATAAAGCGATTTTTTCGGCTGTAGTCCTTGTCTTATTCGCAAAATTAGATGAGAATCTTTACTGAAAGATGAGCAAGTCGAAGCAAGTCGAGAAAGTCGGAAAGACGAGAATTGAGGTCGATGAAACGACAAGCACTGAGAGCATTGGTGAGTATTGATTATTTCTAAGTAAACAAATATACATCACAACCACTTTACAATGCGTAAATAATGTCTGATCTTCAAGTCATTCTCAAGCCATAGCAAGGCCAATTTGGTTAATTGGGAGGTTTCATACATCAAAAACTGATATAAGTTTTGGTAAGAGCTACAAACAAAAATTACTTTCGCAGAGAACATACCTGGAGGAATTCAAGCATCAGACTAGTGCAGAACAATGTATACGAGATACAGCTTCACTTCAAAATAAGACTTGAGCTTCCTATCTCAAATCGACTAACAATAACTAACCAAGTCCCTTTTCGCTCGAAAGTGTTACCTAACATACCTATCCAAAAACCGTCTATGAAAATCAGACTCCAAAACATTCTTTTCTATAGTTTTCTCCTTATCCTCCTTTTTAGACTTTTTATTATTAAACACCGTCCCAGACCGCCAGCTTCTTTTAGGTCCATCTTCACCCCCCTCCCCCCCTCCCCCCTCGGAGAATCTTAAAAGCGGATTACTATTCTTCGCCGCTTCTTCCTCTTCCAACTCCTTTTTTTGGGCTTCTCGTGCGGCCTTTTCCTGTTTTATCCGCTCGAGCTCCTGTAGAAGCTGCTCAGACTCATCTTCACTATCGCTCTCACTTTCACTTGTCGTGTTGATGACGTCATTGGCATCGCTTTCCTCGTCACTTGAGTCCTTATCGAGATCCCGAGTACTTGCCAAAACTTCGAGTCTCTTTTCCTCATAGCCTTTCCCTTCTTTCTCAAGAAGCTGTCTTTTGAAGAAGTCTGCTTTTTCAGCCTCCGAGAGAGACTCGTCCACAGGTGCGTTTCTTCTAAACTTGAGTTTTCTGTGTGCGGGGAGAAAACGTTTATGGGTTGTGCTTGCTTTATATGAGTCTGTGAGGGACAGCTCTTTGGCTTTAGCATGCACATAAGTTGCTCTATGGGCAGTGGTCATGATAAGTTTATATCTTAATATATGATTATATCTTTATAGATATATCTGTTAATATATTAAGTTTTAATATACATGTAATGTATAGTATCAAATATCTCAATGTACCACTATATTTTCTTTTTATACACCAGTGGCTTGGGTCAATTGGAATTCCGCATAATAAAAAAGCATTGGAACTTGAGTATTCAAAACAACTTTCACAACACCTAACAACAGAACCAAACGACCACTACATCTCAGGACAGACCTACTACCTGCAGAGTGATCCATCTAAGAACCTAATCAAACCACTTGTGCTTATATTATAGGCATGTCTAGTGAGGATCCCGCACAAAAGCTGCCCTCACCCCAGGCTGGATCCATCGACACCACCACCACAACTGCGACTACAGCGCAAACAGACAAAGACACCGCGTCCACGAGTCCTCCACTGACCAAAGGCAAAAACCCGCGTTTTCTGAGCGAGTCCTCGGACCTCAGTGACCTCAGCGACTCCGACGCTGAGACCGAGAAAATGACGCTGCTGCAGCGCGACAAGACCGGCTTCCCCCTTTCTCCGGGAAGGGGGTTTTCTCTGCATCTCCAGGCCTTGGCAAAGGAGGGGGATGGAGATGAGGAGATTGATACGAGGGGACATGGTGTAGATGTGATTACTAGTGGGTTAGAAAACGCCGAGAAGACACAGGACCAAGGGGTCTCTCTTCAAGGGGAGAAGCTGGAGGGGGATGATGAGGAGGGTGAGGGAATGAGTGAGGGGGATGATGAGGCCCCTGAAGAAGTACCTGAAGAAGCGAATGAAGAAGATAAAGGTCTGGATGATGAAGTAACCAAGGAGGAAGATGCTGATGATGCTGATGAAGATATTGAAGAGATTGGTCACGAAGATGGTCATGCTGATAAACTTAATGGCAAAGCTAATGTTAAAGAGGCCGATGAAGAGGCCGTCAAAAAAAGTGATGAAAAGATTGTTGACGAGACCGTTGATAAGGTCGATGTTCAAGACCAAGCCACTGATGAATCTTCTGAAACTGATGCCAATGAAAAGTCACCATCTCCTACCCCAGGAATCGATCAGGAGGCAAATGATAAGGAGAGCAGCTCTGATAGATTGGATGATAAATCTGTGTCTCTGAGTAGTTCAGATAAAGATGGGAAGGCTGATCTGGATGGAAAGGAAGACGATGATAATGATGAAAAAAAGGAAGACGGAAACGGGGTCAAACTCCATCAAAATGGTAAAAGACGTCTAGACTCTTCATTAGATCCAAAGCCAAAAAAGCAGAAGCACGTGACGGATGATGCCGTTCAGGGGGATGTGGAAGATGAGGGGGAGGGGGAAGACGAAGGAGGTGATGAGGGGGAAGAGGGGGTGGAGGGTAGAGATGGGGAAGATGGTGTTGGGATGGATATTGAAATTAGTATGGAAGGAGATCGGGAAGACCTACAAAAACAAGATAATCAAGCATTCAGAAGAGAAGCAATAGAACGACTTACAGATATTGAGATTGCATTTGCACAACTCAAAGACAAGTTATATGAAGATAAATTACGAGCCTTTGAGCTGGAGATTCAGATGTGTATAAATGGTACGCATCCGGCCTTAAAACTGATCTATGAGAAGATCGAGTCTCATCGTACAAAGAAGCTTCGATTGGTACAAAACAGACAAAAATACCAGCTTCTATGTATAGATCGAGAAACAAGAGCACAGCGACATGCAATACACCAGCAGTATCGTAAGGAGAAGGCTGAGACTAAAAATGAACTTATGGAACAGGCCACTGTAAGGTGGTATGATATTAACCATGATCGGAAGATGATGAATATGATAACTCCAGAATACAGTTTCAGAGTACCTGGGCTGAGGGGGGAGCAAGAGCAACAGGCCAGAGACTCGCAACAAGAGTTGAATGTATTAGAGTATGTTACTAGAGAGCATGGGTTTAGTGTGGGGCCAGGGTTGAGCCCGGTTACAAAGGAGGAGGTTTTTGAGGATCTTCGTGCTTTGGGGTTGTGATTATGTATTTGTAGTATATGATGATTATAGCACTTTGTAGAGCTTTTTGTGGTATGATTTAGGAAAGTATTTGACCAGAAGAAGTTTCATACTTGCCTCTTTGTTGAATAGCTAGTTGAATGTCAATCAGAAATCATTCCAACAGTATCTGGGGATCTTAATGTATTAGGCCTTGTGTAACACCATATCAAGGCTCTAAAGAGCTTTAGTGAAGCATGCCGTTTGCTGACCCGTAGTAGTTGTTCCATTTGGTATGGGTATATATTGTATGGTCTATAGTTGAAGACCTATTCACGGCCTTAATGGTCTGACAATGTTATATAGTGACACGGTGAGCACTGTCTAGTAGACTGCATAGTGTATGGCCGAAAGTCTCATACTCTTATGCAGTTCATGACGTTCATGACATGGATCTGATTTGTTCTGGTAATGGTATGGTGTGCATGTGAAGCAACATTATTATAATTCATTCAAATTTATATCCTCATAGAAGGCCTATAGCGTCTCAGTTTATGTGTTTTATATGAAGCTTCTCGATGGTGTTTTGTCTATGATGTCTGTGTAATGACATTGTCCATGAAGGTCATCGATCCGTCGGTCAAACCAATCGAGAGTTTGATAGTGGCTCTTTGTGAAGACATATAGCGTATATAGTCATTTGTATACGCTCTATCCTATTGAATAATTTCTTGAAAATACACCACTAAATCTATTCTAAAGAGTAGCAGTCAGGGGCATTTAGTCCTTACAATAGACGTGATATCACACGGGGTCCCGCCCCCTCATATTAAAGTACTTCACTTCTCAACTTCTTGTAAAACTGGTAAATTTTACATTAAGGTTTTCAACTAATTTTATAGCTACTCTGATAAAATAAATGGTAATTAAAAGCTAATTTAATAAGTTTCTCTATCATTCAAACTCCGATTATGAATAAAATTTCTAGCAACGGTTACGAACGTTGCACGCATGCCTGCACGATAAGCTGACGTGTACTCGTATAATTTGTGCAGCTTCAACCTCGCCAAATTTGAGAACAGAAGTTTCAACAAACCCATACAGAAACCTCGCGGGACTTCTGTTATCTATTTTTCTATATATAAACCGTCTAAGAATAGATGCACTTGCCCACTATCCAGTAATGTATACATTCTCTCGCTAATGCCCAACATTCCAATTCCTGAAAAATCACGTGTGACCCAACCTGCTTTTAACAACTCTTTCTACAATGCTAAAAAAAAACAAAGGGCAACTTCATTGAATTCCTTATAATTAACCGAACAGATTCCTTTTTTTGTTGGCTTTACACGAGCCCCCTACGCCCCTGTCGCGATGCCGATCGCTCCTGCAAGAGGGTAGCGTTACCCGGAGCTCGCCCCCTTATGAAACGGATATATTAAACAAGTCATCGCTCATACATCCCAGATTTCTCCACATTAAAAAGATACCATGTCACACTATTTTCAACAGACATTTTCTCTGCTGCCAATATTACAACCAGCGGATTTCTATCAGGATTACTCAACAGGATATTATGGAAAAACTTCGCCTAGTCCTGTGGCGCAACTTGGAGCTTATAGTCCAGTATCGACTGGTCTGACTGCTCTGATGTCATCTGTATCTACCTTACTGAGCCGTAACCAATACTACTGTTCCAAAGGGTTTGATATGGATGATGACTATGAGTATTGCCCCGAGTTGAAGCCTAAACATAAAGCTTCTCCTAGCTATGATTTCGAACTGTTTTCTGGAGACAACTCCTTTAGTAAGTTCAATGCGTACAAGGCGGTTACGTTCTCGCCAAGTGCGCTGCCGGCCAAGATGACTGAGTCGCCTAAAGGCCGGAAAAAAGTGATTGAGATTGTGAATCCAAGCACAGGAATGCGGATCACTAAATGATTAACGACTTTAGATGCTTTTGAGAAGCATATATATTTTGGTTATGTATGGACGGTTGTTGGTTTGGTTTGGTAATTGTAATTGATGATGCATGGGAAGTGTAGATGAAAGAATGCGCGAAGGGCGTTCAATTAAAGTGACACCCAGCCCAGTTCTATTCAAATATCTCAAATATCACAATTCCTAGATCACTCTGATAGATCAAACATCTAAGCTTTCATCGAATATTCAGTTTCAAACAAGCTTTGAGCCTAGCATCTATATACAACTGTGCAGTGTATATCCAATATCCAATGAAAACGCAGATTCATCAGCAAAACCAACACCAAGTAAAACCAATTCACCGATTGTCATTTGCTATGACATATCGTATTGCAAAAGGTTGACTAGACCGTTTTGCTGAATCATGAATCAGCTCTAGTCTAGCAACTGGGATTCACAATGTCGATCAACAGCGTAAAGCTGCATTGGGACTTTAAGTTTCATAGGGGTAACCTTTCCCTCAATGGGGCAATTATTAACTCGAATTACGGATTTGGGGTATCTCACATCTTTGCAGTTTTGAGGTTATACCGATTGTGCATATCACGTGGAATGCCCATGTACCGGAGTACAATTTATCATGGGGTACTTGACTCAGGCACGTTTAGTTTTTTGTATCAATTTTATGTATGAACCATTATATTGATCTTCTGAGGGAGATCTTGGTTATCTTGCTGGTCTTAGTGAGCTTAGGCTGATCTTTGAAGAATCACATAGTGTTCAATCTGGTTGTTCAGTTGCCACATAGCAGGTCAAACTGGATGTTGATCATTTCATAAGCCCGAACTGTTCACAACACGAACCACTGTTTTCGAAGAGATTATTTATAGTCAAGCCACCTCCAAACTATTGAAATAGCCAATGCAAATTGACAAGTTTCGGTTCCCCCTCAATTTCAACAGGAACAGATATTTCAGTCACTTTCAATTCTTTTATAGTTGAAAATCCATAATTGCTTGAATTTTTCACATCCGATTGCTCCTTGCTAAAAAGTTCTGTCCCTAAAATTTTGCGCAGTGAAAAATTCACGCGTCAGGACGCGTAAGAACTGCATATCAAAAAATGGTTATTAAATGCCACTTTTATCAGAATAAATGTACTAAAAATATCATAGTATACGCTACAACATTTCTGTAAACTGAAGTTCATCTTATTGGTAGTTTTTTTGAAGAAATGAGTTTCTTATTCACATATTTCAAATATTTGATGAAGTGCCGGAAAATTGAACAAGAATTTACTACAAATGAGCTTTGAAACCAAAGAATAGCTTTGACAAGGTCTGAAACGTCTTACTTATCTTCAATGCTCACTAATTATGTATATCATAGTCATTTGAGTATATTGCACGCGTATATAGAACGTGTCCAATTCTGGCGCACTGACGAACTCTTACCAACCCTCAGAAACAAAACGACACAACCAACACAAAGATATCACTCTTACCATCAATAGAGTCACACCACTTGTTACAATGTCAAATCTTCATTCAAACAAATGCACTAACTAAAATGGCCATAATGCGGCGAATGAATTAATACTTCAATAACCGATCAACTCTTCACTTATTTGTGATGGAGTCGTTCAACCAAAGGAAACTCTAGTTACTGATAAAGTAATTTGTATATACTATAGCCTGATTCCGACCATGCTATCTAAGCAGTATAAACACCCAACCCTAAATCCAATGATTACATGTATCTGTTTACGAGAAACTGATCAGCGATTTTCTAAGGAAAAACGTGTTAAAAGTTTGAATCTTTTCATGTGTATATTATGTTGATCACGAATAATGCTTATCTGCTCAAACTTCATATACGTAATGTAGATAGATTAGGTTTGAAGTCTTTCACCGCTTAGCAGGGATGAATCTATTTGTTGCTGAGAAGTGGAAGCAACTATTGATGTTCTTAAATTTTGGGGATCTGGATTGACGTTGATACGGACATTGGATGAAGAAAGACTAAAAAAATGGTGTGCTGAGTTCTAAATTCAACGTCGGCGAAGTTCTAAGCCCAATTGTCTAACAAGATCGGACTAATGCATCTTGACATGTCAAGATCTTAGCTTGGCCAATCAAGGGTGTGGTTTACATAAGCTGGGTTTTATATAGTCATAGTCGCAAGTTATAACTTCTAGTTCTGGTACTTTAGTTTTTACTGCTTGATATGATAGGTCCTTCTTTTAAGATATATGTTGGATTCAACAAGATGACAAATGTTTGGGCGTGGATCTGGCTGTTGAACTGTGAGTTCAACAGTTGAGCTGTTGAAATTTGGAAAAAAACATATGATAGGTATGTAATGGATATGAATAAAGTACTCAACAAAATCAAGTATAAACTTATAATGTACAAATATTAGTCCTGTTTGTTTATTGGCTGTTTTTCAGCTGAAAATGTATCTCGTAAATTCTACTCTTTAAAATACATTCATTGCAGAATAACATTTGAAGTATTTGTACTAAACAATGAAATCAGAAAAAGACACATACACTTGATGTCATATCAAAGTTAGCCAGACCAAAGAAATATATGAATATTATTTATTTGGAATTTAAGGATCGATGGATATCAGCTCATGCATCTCGTACTTTAGTGAGGCCAGAATATATTCTGTATTAACCAAGAAAAGATAGGATAATTGAGAAATGACACAAAAAGTCGTTCATGTAAAGTTCATATAACCAAAAGCCAAAAGACCGATTCTATAGTCCCTCATTTGAAGAGACTAGTGAAGGTAAAAGAAATGCACAATGAAAACCTGTATAACCAAGAAGAGGTGTAAAAACTACCAACGAAAAACCCACAAGCCGAAAAGCACTTTCAACAATTAGGAAAATATCATAAATTCAGCAAAACTGTTCATAATCACCAATTTTAGCCCCACGAAAACTGCCCCCTCTCCCAACAATCCCCCCAACATTTCGCCCAAAAATTATTTGTGAAGTGCCTGATAAAAAGCTTTGAGACCCACCCTTTCTCTAGACCCGAACATGACGTCCCGCCCGTTCTCGCTTGCGCATGGCGCACTCGAGACTCTGTTTTTCATCCCTACTAGTGCCTATCTTACCGCCACCCAACTCAGAGACCAATTTTCCAAGTCTTTTGAGTCTGGCCCTGAAGGCACTCCTGCCCCTCTCCTGCCTGCAACACCTTCCGAGTTACTTGCCCTGTTTCTTGGTTTTGTTGCCGGGATTGCAGACCCCGAGGCTGGCCTCTTCGACGACGTTCTCCGCTTGGCCCTTGCGGAGTTTGAGACCACCCATCTTGCAGGCCGCGACATCCATTCCTTTGCAGCAGACCTCGCCACGACCTCCTCTCTTCCCGCTGCTAAAAATCTCATAAAGAACTACGTGGCGACTAAAGAGCTTCTCAAACTGGCGTACCCTCTCTCGCCCCTGTCCCTCCTCAAAAGCTCTGAGGCCCAGATTTTTGCAATCTTCGGAGGCCAAGGCAGAAATGACTACTTTGACGAGCTTGCCGAGCTCTACGACGTCTATCGCCCCTTGGTTCACCCTCTTGTGGTTGCGTGCCTGAAAAAACTCGCAGAGTTGGTTGCATCGACCCCCGACGCTCAGCACTCCTTTTCTCAAGGATTCAACCTTCTTGGCTGGTTGTCTAACCCCGAGACAGTTCCTGACGAAGACTACATGCTTGCTGCCGGCGTGTCGTGCCCCTTGATCTGCGTCATCCAGATGCTTCATTTCCTCGTCACGTGCCGCATGCTCGGTCTCGACCCAAGCACTCTTGTGGAGCGCTTCTCGGGCGCGACTGGCCACTCCCAGGGTGTGATCACAGCAGCTGCCATTGCGTCGGTCACTCTGTGGTCTCTGTTTGAAGAAGAGACTCTTAAAGCTGTGAGCATGTTATTTTTTGTTGGTCTCCGGTGTGCCCAGGCGCACCCAGAGTACCTGTTGCCGCCTCTGATTCTCTCGGACTCTGTGGAAAACAATGAAGGCCGCCCAAGCCCCATGTTGTCGGTCAGAGACCTTTCCCGTGACCAAGTGGAGTCGTTCATACAGAAGACCAATCTGCACCTTCCAGCCGATCAGCACGTGGAGGTCTCGCTCGTAAATGGTGCGAGAAATTTGGTTGTGTCTGGGCCTACCAAGTCGCTCTATGGTCTCAATTTGGCCCTCCGCAAGGCCAAGGCTCCAGCTGGGTTGGACCAACTGAGAATTCCATTTCTGGAGAGAAAATTACAGTTCTCTAACCGGTTCCTTCTGATCCGCACCCCCTTCCACTCTCACCTTCTTTCATCTGCCGACGAGCGGATTGGTAAAGACCTTCAAAAACACTCTCTTTCTTTCAGCACCAAAAATATGAAAATTCCTGTTTACGACACATATTCTGGCGACGACCTCAGAAATTCTGCAGACTGTACTTCTCGCCTTGTGCTGCTCATCACTTCGCTACCCGTTGTTTGGGAGAAAGCTTGTGCTTCTCCATCGACCCATATCCTTGACTTTGGGCCTGGTGGTGCATCTGGAATTGGTGCGTTGACCCACTACAACAAGGAGGGCACTGGGGTGCGCGTCATCGTGGCGGGCACGCTCGACACTAACCCAGACGACGACTTTGGGTACAAACAGGAGGTGTTTGCACGTGACGAGGCGGTTAAGTTTTCGCCAAACTGGCTCAAGGAACACGGCCCAACTCTTGTGAAGACCAAGTCGGGCGCCGTGTACGTGGACACGCGTTTTTCACGTCTTCTTGGCAGAGCCCCTTTGATGGTGCCGGGAATGACGCCCCTGACGGTGGACCCCGAGTTTGTGTCGGCCACCTTGAACGCTGGCTATCACATTGAGATTGCTGGCGGTGGCTATTTCGACCCTAAGGGCTTTGAGACCGCTCTCAGAGAAGTTGCTGGTAGTGTGGCCCCAGGTACGGGAATCGGCATCAACTTGATTTACGTTAACCCGCGGATGTTGCAGTGGGGAATCCCCCTTATCAAGCAGTTGCGTGAGCTGGGCTTCCCTATCCAGTCGCTCACTATTGGTGCGGGTGTTCCATCCATGGAGGTTGCCACAGAGTACATTGAGACGCTTGGTCTCTCGCACTTGGGCCTCAAGCCTGGATCTATTGATGCTATTCGTCAGGTGGTTGCCATCGCCAAGGCTCACCCAACCTTCCCAATTGTGTTGCAGTGGACCGGTGGAAGAGGGGGTGGTCACCACTCTTTTGAGGACTTCCACCAGCCGATCCTCGCCACATATGCCAGCATCAGACGCTGTCCAAACATTGTGCTTGTTGCCGGTTCTGGTTTTGGTTCCGCTGACGACACTTACCCATACTTGACCGGGGCATGGTCCAGGGAGTACAACTACCCTGCGATGCCATTTGATGGCTTCCTTTTCGGGCTGCGGGTGATGATTGCCAAGGAGACCAAGTTGAGCGTCGAAGGAAAGCGCTTGATTGCGCTGGCACCTGGTGTGGACGACTCTAAATGGGAAGGCACTTACCAAAAGGAGACGGGGGGAATTATAACCGTGCGCTCCGAAATGGGAGAGCCAATCCACAAGGTGGCAACAAGGGGGGTGCGTTTGTGGGCAGAGATGGACAAGGAGTACTTTGCCTTGAAACCGAAGGAGATGCTCAAGAAATTGCTTACCAACCGCGACAAGATTATTGATCTGTTGAACAGCGACTTCCAGCGTCCTTGGTTCGGGAAAAACTCTGGTGGCGTGTGTGAGCTCAAGGAGATGACATATGCCGAGGTATGTCTTCGTTTGGTGGAGTTGTTGTACCACACTCCTTCCCGCCGCTGGATTGACGGCTCCCTCAAAAAGTTGGTCTTTGACTGGTTGGAGCGTGTTGAGGAGCGTTTTGTTGGCGAGGAAAGAGAGAGTATTCTTGTCATTGGTGCTTTGTCTGACCCTGCAGCTCTCTTGGACTTAGTCTTCAAGACATACCCTCAGGCAGTCAAACAGCTTGTGAATGCATATGATGTTGCCTACTTCTTGAAACTCTGCCTGAATCCAGCCATGAAACCCGTTCCTTTTGTACCTGTTTTGGACGAGCGTTTTGAGGTGTACTTCAAGAAGGACTCGCTCTTCCAGTGCCAGGACTTGGATTTTGTTCCTGGTCGTGACATCCAGCGCACGTGCATCCTCCACGGCCCTGTGGCTGCGCAATACACCAATCGTGTGGACGAGCCTATCAAAGAGCTCTTAGACGGCATCCACTCTGGGTTGGTCGCCAAGTTGGTCACAGACTTTTATGGTGGCTCTCTTAAGACCGTGCCTTCTCTGGAGTATTTCGGGGGCTCTGACGCATTGTCTGTGGAGCCTTCGAGTGTATCTAAGTCGTTATCCGTCACCAGTGGAAAGAAGACCACCTACACTTTTGGGGAGGGCGAAATCAACCAGAAGAAGTGGTTGGCTCTTCTTGCAGGACCAACCAAGAGCTGGCGGCATGCGTTGGTTGCGTCTAAGTTTTTTGTGCAGGGCGTGGACTACGTGGACAATGCGTTTGCCCCGTTGGCTGAGGGTGCTAGTGGGCGTGTTTTTGAAGTAGATGAACACTCGATCTGTATCTTGGAGAACGGGAACAAGATTGTGGAAGCTGTTGTTGCCGGGGACGTGATTGAGATGCGTCTCTATGCGTTAAGAAACAGAGACAACACAGAGCTCTACCTTCCTCTTGTCTACAACTATAACCCTGCCGATGGTTTTGCACCTATTGTCGAGGTGATGGAGGACCGCAATGAGCGTATCAAAAAGTTTTACTGGACTCTTTGGTTTGGCAAGGAAGATAAGTATGATGCGGACTTTGACTTGAGAAACCCAGTTTATGGTAAAAACTTCAAGATCACCGCCCAGGACGTCGGCGAGTTTGTTCAGATTGTGAAGAATCGCAACGAGAGAGCGGTCACTCATGCTCCAATGGACTATGCTATTGTCATTGGTTGGGAGCGTCTCATGAAGCTGGTATTCCACAAACGTATCGATGGAGATTTGCTCAAGCTTGTGCACTTGCTGAACCTGTTCAGAGTTAAGAGCCGGCCTTTTGAGCTTGGTGAGACTGCTGGATGTAAGTCTGAGGTGTCTTCTGTGATCAACCGGCCTACTGGAAAAGAGGTGAAAGTTGTAGGCACACTTTTCAGAGTCGGTGAAGATGGCAAGGAGGGGGAAGCGGTGATGGAAGTAGAGTCTGCTTTCTTTTATAGAGGCGTGTATCTGGACTTTGAAAACACTTTTGAGAAGACGGTGCAGATGCCAGTGAAAGTGGAGCTCAAGCTGCCAAAAGATGTTGCTGTTCTCCGCCTGAAGCAGTGGGCCGAGTTGCAGGATGTTGAGCTTCTTGGTGAGACGCTTACTTTTGAGTGTGAGACCGAGACTGAGTACAAAAATGCTAGCGTCTTCTCTAAGGTTACCACCAAGGGTCGCATCCTTCTCGAGTTGCCAACCAAGGAGATTCGTCAGGTTGGTATCGTGGACTATGACGCCACCGAGCTGTTTGGGAACCCCGTGACCGACTATCTTCGCCGCAATGGTACCAGCATTGAGGAGACGAAGCTCTTTGAGCTGCCAATCGCTGTGGCGGGGCCTGCGCAGATGGGAGTGCACTTGCCTGGGCTGAATGCGCCTTATGCTGCGGTGTCTGGGGACTACAATCCGATCCATGTGTCTCCTATTTTTGCCAAGTATGCTAATTTGCCTGGCACCATCACCCACGGCATGTACACGTCTGCGGCTGTGCGTGGGCTCTTGGAGCTCTGGGGAGCGGATAACGTTGCAGAGCGTGTACAAGCATACAGTGCACGCTTCACTGCGATGGCGTTGCCTGGGACAGAGTTGGCAGCGGAGATGGAGCACGTGGGAATGGTGAATGGACGCAAGATGTTGAAGATCACTGCGAAGAATGCTGTTTCTGGCGAGACTGTATTGGAAGCAACTGCAGAGGTGGCACAGCCAGTTTCAACTTACATGTTCACTGGGCAGGGGTCCCAGGAACAGAACATGGGGATGGACTTGTACAAGCTGTCAGCTGTTGCCAGAGAAGTGTGGGACAGAGCAGACGAGCACTTGATGCAGCAGTATGGGTTTTCTATCTTGGAGATAGTGCGCAGCAACCCTAAGGAGTTGACAGTCCACTTTGGGGGAGTGAAGGGAAGAGAGATCAGAAACAACTACACTCTGATGATGTTTGAAACAATAGATTCGGAGGGGCAGTTGAAACTGGAGAAGATTTTCAAGGAGATTACTAATAAGACTAAACTGTACACATTTAGACTGCCCCTGGGCCTTCTTTCTGCCACTCAGTTCACGCAGCCGGCGTTGACTTTGATGGAGAAGGCCGCATTTGAAGACTTGAAGAGCAGAGGGTTGGTTCCTGAAAATTGTGTTTTCGCAGGCCACTCTTTGGGAGAGTATTCCGCGTTGGCTTCTCTTGGTGATGTGATGCCGATCGAGTCATTGGTAGAGGTTGTGTTCTATAGAGGCATGACCATGCAGGTTGCCGTGGAAAGAGACGAGCAAGGTCGGCTGAACTACGGGATGGTGGCGTGCAATCCTCTGAGAGTTTCGAAGACGTTTGATGATGCAGCCTTGAGATTTGTAGTGGATGCTGTGGCTAAGAAGACTGGTTGGTTGTTGGAGATTGTTAACTATAATGTGGAGAACCAGCAGTATGTGGCTGCTGGAGATTTGAGAGGGTTGGACACGTTGACCAACGTTTTGAACGTGTTTAAGTTGAAGAAGATTGACATTGTCAAATTACAAGAGCTGCTTTCTGTTGAGAAGATTGGAGAGTATTTGGACGATATCATCGAGGAAGTGGCCAAGAAGCTGGTGGAGAAGAGCCAACCAATCGAGTTGGAGAGGGGGTTCGCGTGTATTCCATTGAAGGGGATTTCCGTGCCATTTCACTCTCTGTATTTGAGGGGTGGGGTGCAGCCTTTCAAGAAGTTTTTGTTGAAGAAGATTCCTATGAAGGCGTTGAAGGTGGACAACTTGGTGAAGAAGTATATTCCTAACTTGACGGCAAGACCGTTTGAGGTGACGAGAGAGTACTTTGAGGAGGTTTTGGAGTTGACCGGGCTGGAGAGAGTGAAGGAGGTTTTAAGTAAATGGGAGGAGTACGAGAAGATGTAATCGTCCGAGCGAAGCGAGGATTATTAAACGAGTGTTGGATGATTGTGCTAGTTGAGCTGGTCTGCTAGTTTCTTAGAATAGTTTTTCACTACAAGAAAAGTTTTCGGAACCCAGCTCATTACCAACTAATCCCAATACTTTTCGAGTAATGGTATCAGTGATAGCCGATACCACTTAGCTCACTACTCACCCATCACTCACCGTATATATGGGCATATATAAGAGTTCTAGTGGACTGGATGTTTGTGAGTGAGCGGTGAGAAAGGAGAATAGAAGTTATTTTGATAACTGATTTATTGATTTAAATATTTACTAAACTCAGATTAGGGCCCTGAGTAGTTAATTAATTTATGTATTGAATTATTGTAGGGATAAAGGTTCACTAACTTCACGACTCACTTTCGAAAGAGCTTCTTCGTTTTTTTGCACTCAAATGATCCCCAAATCATTTAAAATCATTATTTGGGCCTTTTTGCAGCTACGAAATTGACATCAGAATTTCAGCTTTAAGAATATAATGATGAGCTAGTTTTTTTCGAGTATCTTCAGCAACTATCTCAAAGACTTGCACAAAGGCTTGCTCAGAGAACAAATGCAATCAGGTAATGTTAATATTAAATGAAACAATGCTACTACAAGGTGCCATGATTTCTCGTGATCGTGTACTAATGTATTTTGATGGTCAGTGCAGGGCGTACTGACGTCTGTATTGATTTTGAATCAGTAGAGGGAAGGCCGTTGCTTGAAAATTTGATGATTTCTCGTTCTGCCTTGCTTGGTAGATAGGAGGTCAAAGCATAGGGCATAACTCAGTAACTAAACTTAACCAAATTCAAAGTGCCTCGCTCCATTCACTTTCTTATTATTTTGCTTCGCTCAGAAGTAAGCCCTCCAATTTCCCCCACCCCTCACCTCCTTCCCATCTAGTTTTACCCTTATTCATCAACAGCTTCACACTACTCTTCGCCTTAAACTTCCACGCCTTACAAACAACCCCCCCCATTCTGCCCTCCATATCTCCCAAACTCTCGTAACTCGCTACGAGCTCCTCGCACGACTCAACCGCTCTTTCCCACGCTTTCTCAGAAGCGGTCAAATCAGCACTTCCTACATCCACTCTATACGCTCTCTCCATGCACGCCAACGAATCCCATGGCCTCTTGGCCCACAATTCAACTCGGGCTTGCGCCTTCCAGAGTCTCGAACTGCCGGAGTTGTACTTTGGAATCTGCACACACACATACTCTGTGCACTGCTTCTGGAAGAACAGTGGCAGCTCCAGAGGCTCAGTCTGCACTAAATGCCCAACCAACACGTCGACCAACTCCGGCTTTATCACAGAGGCGTCTCCCTTGATTTCGAGAAGCTCGCGTGCGGCACGCACCACTTGGTTCCAGTCATTGATCTTCGATGCAGCAACCAAGTAGTTCTCCCAGATGTGCCAGTTTGCAGACTCGCTTGTTTTAATTGCACTCTGATACGCGCTAACGGCTTCCCTGGGCTTGCCTAAGTTCAAAAGACTGCTCCCGAGATTGCTCCAGCTGTGGTTATGGAGCGGGTCCATCAGAATACAGCGTGTGAACGCCTCGGCAGCAAGAGCGTATTGCTCTGTTTCCAAGCCCATACACCCGTAGAAGTACCAATTTTCGAAATTGAGCGGGCTCACACGCAACACCTCATTCATGTGTTTTATAGCCAAGTCAATATTGGTTTTATTTTCAGACTTTTTCGCGTAAAAAAAACGCGCCAACGATACTTTGGCGTTTGGATACCGTTTTGTGGCCCATGCTTTTTCCCAGAGCGTGGGGTCCTGCGTCAAACTACCAAGGATAGACATGGCTCTAGCGTCATCTGGGTGCGTTTTAAGCCGTTCTTCGAGCACTTTTATGCCTTCCTTCTCATCGCCAATGGACGCGTAGCACACGGCCATGTCGCTGGCCATATGGAGGCGCTCGTAAATCTCAAGCGCGGACTTTGTTACGCCAATAGACATGAAACGCTCAGCTAGAGCAGCGTCAAGCGACCAGCGAGGTGTGAGGGGGAGAACGTGGATAAACCTAAGCCGTGAGGATGCCGCAGTCACTTTTTGGCCTGACGAAAAGAGTTTGCTGCGGATCTCCAGATTAAGCTCCTCCACCAACGCTTGCATCTGGAAAATGCCGCGCTCCACGGTCTTGGCGCTCGAGGCCTCGATCACAGAACGCTCATACAAGGCCTTTGAGAAGACGAGCCAGTTTGTGGCGCCGTATTTTTGATTTAAAAGCTCAGAGTTGTTAGCGATCACACGCGCCGCCAATGCCATTAGCTGCTCTTCTACTAGAGTGCTTCCGGAGGGTGAAACCTGGCGGAACGCAACGAGCCGAAGAAGAAGTTGAACGGTGTCCAACAGACCGAGATGCGGCTGGTTGTTTGGATCGATGTTTTTGAGGTTTTCTGGTATGTTTTCAATACGCACGGAGCTTGGAAGGATACTGGATGCCAAAGAGATGGGATTGGAATCACTTTCGAGCGTGGAGTCCACGTTGAAGTCAATGTTAAGCTTGATTCTTTTGAGGCTTCTCTCGACAGCAGCGTCGTCCTCAAACTCGCTCACGGCCTGGTTATCAAGGCCCTCATATTCCGGGACCTCTAAAAGGAGATCCGAGTCCAAGGCTCGGCTTTTGAGATCGTTTTGTGGGTCATTTTCTGTCTTTTCATCTACAAGAGTACTATCTTCACGAGACAGGGCTAACACAAGGAGACCAGCGGTGGACTTTTGTTGGTATTTTGTCCTTTTAGCTTTAGCGCCAGTGAGAACCAACTCGAGACCAGATATTTTGCGTGCTTTCTCAAGGGCGGGTCCGACCAAGGACTCCAATTCAGCTTGCACAGCGTTTCGCGCAGTCTCAAGGTTGAAAACTGTGTATAATTCTGGTGTCTGAACAAGATGTTCAAGTATTCTAGGAGATAAAAATTCCAGGGACACTGCCAGAAGAATGCTCAGAGATTCATGGAAAAGGGACATTTGTACTTGTAAAAAACGCGAGTGCCACCAAGGAAGCACCTTCAAGCAAATATCCGAGGCAAGGAGATCAGATTCCACTTTCTCTTCGGCCGCATGGGTGGTATCTTCTGCGCTCTCGAGGTCCTTGTCCATGAGTGAAAAATCATGCATACGCTGTATGAGAAAAAGAGCACACACCAAAAGAAGAGGACATGTGCAGTGTTCGTACGCCGAAAGGCCTTGAACATCCAACCATGATAGAACGTCAGATTGCTTTTCTTTATAGAGCTTCTCAAGGTGCTCGAATGAGGGTATAGCTGGTCCTGTGTAATTTAGCTGTACAAAGCACTGGCCAAGAGCAATTGCATATACAAGGGCAAGAGAGGATGCTATTTCGGTCGGGGCTTTTGCAGTGACTGCATTGAGATTTGAGTGAAATGTATTGAGAAAATCAGCAATATTGGGGGTTTCTTCAGGGAGAACAGTGGAGAAAACTGGAAGGGCTAATACTTCAGAAGAATGGCCGCTGAGAACCAATGAAACAGCCTCAGCGAGAACAGAAAAGTCCAGCGGTAAATCTTTGACATGTTCTGTAAAAACAGAGGACGGAACGAAGAGAAGAAGATCTGTATGGATCGTTGAAAGGGCCGTCATTTAGAGAGGGTAGTAAGTAGACTTGAAAAAATATTTTTCAGCTCATCGGAAAAAAAAATAAATCATCAAAAAATTTCACCATACCGTTATTTTTACATAAATGTCAGACTCTGAAGATGAGCAGTTTGATTTGACGTCGCAAATTGTGATGAACGATTCCGAATCTGATTCAGGGTCGGATTCTGGATCGGAGTCCGAACCTGAGTCTGGTGCTGAGTACCAAGATGAGATTATATACTCAGATGCAGAAGAGCCTGAGGAAGAGAAACAAGACAACAAGTCCACCGAGAAAGCCAAAAAAGAGCAAATGCCTAATCTTGAGCTTTCTGATGACGATGAGATAGCTGATCTTGTTTCCACAAACCTTCTTCCCCAAGCTAAAAAAGCCAAAGCTGGTACTTTCCAGAGTTTTGGACTCTCTAAGAAAATTCTCTATAATATTCTGAAAAAGGGCTACAAACAGCCTACACCTATTCAGAGAAAGCTGATTCCTTTTATTATGAGTGGTAGAGATGTGGTGGGAATGGCCCGCACGGGGTCTGGTAAGACTGCAGCCTTCGTGCTTCCAATGATAGAGAAGCTCAAGACCCATTCTGCCAAGTATGGTGTTCGGTGTGTTATCTTATCTCCCAACAGAGAGTTGGCTCTCCAAACTTATAAGAATTTTAAAGATTTTTCTAGGGGCACAGAGCTTAGAGCCGTGGTTTTGGTTGGTGGAGATTCGTTGGAAGACCAGTTTGGGCAGATGCTTCAGAATCCAGACGTTGTGATTGCGACGCCTGGTCGGTTTTTGCATTTGAGAACCGAGATGCTGTTGGACTTGCGTTCAGTTGAGTATATAGTATTCGATGAGGCAGACCAGCTTTTTGAGATCGCGTTTGAAGAACAGTTGAACGAGTTGATTGCACTGTTGCTGCCTTCGAGACAGGCCATTTTGTTCAGTGCGACGCTTCCAAAACTGTTAGTGAATTTCGCTAAAGTTGGGTTACAGAATCCTGTGCTTATTCGATTGGACTCGGAAAGTAAGATTCTGGACGAATTGGAAATGTGTTTTTTTAGCGCTAAACAACACGAAAGGGAAGCTACCCTTTTATATATTATCCAAGAAGTGGTCAAAATGCCTCGATCCTCTACTGAACAATTGAAAAAGTTAGAAGAGTTCAGAGATACTAAAGATTACGAAGAAGAAGAAGATGAAGAAGAAGACGAAGAAGAGGTTAGCAAAAGTAACAAAAAAGGCAAGAAAAAGAAGAAGTTCGAAAAGGCTAAGTTTTCTAAGGCGAATGAGCTTGTTTCCCCCAATGGTACTATTATTTTTGTGCCTACGCGCCACCATGTTGAGTACATCAAAAATCTCCTAATGCAGGCAGGTTATGCGTGTTCTTATATATACGGTACGTTGGATCAGCATGCACGTCGTCGGCAGCTATACAATTTTCGAGCTGCTATTACTTCTATCTTGGTTGTGACGGATGTTGCTGCTCGTGGTATTGATATCCCACTTTTGAAATATGTTGTTAACTACACTCTACCTGCTCTGCCCAAGCTTTTTGTCCACAGAGTGGGACGTACTGCGCGTGCGGGTAACACTGGTTCGGCGTATAGTATAGTGACACCAAACGAGATGTCGTCCTTGGTTGAGATGGAGCTTTTCTTAGGGAGAAAAATCTTGCTTACAGAGACTCATGTTGAGAAAAAACGTTTAATGAAAGAAAAGTGCGAGTCCGAAAACAAGGAATTTGTTGAGCCAAAAATTCTGTATACAGATCGACTTGTTTTGGGTCTGGTACCTCGATCTGGATTGGAAGATATGGAGGCATTTGTACTGCTTCTATTGAAGAATTATGAGCTTCAAACTATCAAAAAAGTTGCGGAAAAGGCGGAAGTTTTGTATTATCGTTCCAAGGCTAAGGTTACGTCAGTAGAGTCTTTAAAGCGGGCAAAGGAGCTTTTGGGGCTTGGATGGGACGACCAGAACTTGCTATTCGGCGAGAACACCGAAAAGGCCAAGGAAGACTTTTTGGAGCGATTGAAACACAGAACAAAAAAGGAGACTGTTTTTGAGTTCAGCAAGAATGATGACGAGATGGCTGAGTTCATGAATAAAAGAAGAAAGCAGATAGCCAGAGTTCAAAAGAAGGCCCAAGAAAGAAAAGAAGTTCTACAAAAGGAGAGATTGGCAGGGCTCACTCATACACTTCAGGATGAGATTTTAAGAGAGGAGGGAGAGGTGGGGTTCAAGGTGGATATGGATGCATTTGAGGATGCAGATGATATAATAGAGGAAAAAAAGCAAGAGAAGGAAAAGAAGAAGAGAGAGAAGAGAGAGAAGAAGGGAAGTAAAGAGAAGAAGGAGACGCAACAGAAGACAAAAAAAAAGGAGAAGAAGTCTTTCAGAGATCCTCAATTTTTTCTTCTGCACTATGCACCTACAGCTGATATTCAGGACAAGCTGTATGATCTTGACTCATACGCGAATTCTGCTCTGAACGCGACTTTTGATTTGAATGGAGATGACAAGATGCAAGTCCATAAGCAAAACACCCAGGCAATGAAATGGTCCAAACAGAAGCAAAAGTATGTGAACTCGCAGCCTGACCAGAAGTATATAATTGGCGAGAGTGGACAGAGAATTCCTGCGACTTATAAGTCTGGCAGGTTCGAGCTGTGGAGAGACGCAAATAAGGTTTCGGCGCTGAGTCTCAAGGTGGGGGGGAAGGAGGAGCTGGTGGGGGGAAACAAGCAACAGTTCAAGCACAAGAAGAACAAGGCTCCTCAGGCTCCAGACCGGTTCAGAGACGATTACCATAAGCAGAAGAAGAAGGTGGGGGCTGCCATGGAGAGGGGGGTGGAGGTGAGGGGTTACAAGCAGAAAGGACATGCACAGCTGAATGAGTTAAGAAGCACGGAGGTGATTCGCAAGCGGAGGGTGGAGAAGGAGAAGAGAAGGGAGAAGAATGCTAGACCGAGTAAGAAGAGAAGGGTATAATCTTACTACGAGCGATCTTACTACTCGCTTCGCAGGATTGGGCGGGGGGAAGGAATAATCATTTCTACAAGAGTATATAGAAAGTATTACTATAATAAGTTTACATATTTACGGCAAGCATTATTGGTTATTGTACTATTTATATATATATATAGTGGATTTTAGCAAGATATTCAAAGCTATAGCTTTTGAGAACTTCACTTGATGATCTAAGCTTGCGAAATGCAATGAAGCGATTCTCTTGAATATTCGAATTTTAGCTTGTTACTATAATTTTTCATAGATCTATCAAAAAGCTCTTAGCTGCAAAACAAATTGACCTCTTCGTTACTACCCTTAAATTGGCCTGCAGAGTAGTTTACCTTGCCTCAGGCAGTAGCAATATACTACTTTTGCTGACATAAAGAGCTTCTACAATATCGATGCAATATTATGTTATTATTTGTATGAGTTCAGCCATTCTTTGACTATAGCTAGAGTCCAAGAAAGAGAAAAAGCTTGGAAATAAAGTAGTCTAAGAAAAGAGCCACGGGAACAAACTTTGGGTACGTCAAGAGCAAGAGACCGACAGAAATAGTACAGATACCTCCATTGATTGTGCGAACCATGAACTGAGCAAAAGAGAGATCTGTTCTCTTTCTAGTGACATTCGTGATCTCCTGCTTGACGTTGCTCTGCACGAAAGCCATGTTTTTGAGAAGGTACTGGGCATCATACTTCACTTTCTTTGATTTCATACCAGCACGCACTTTACCAACATAGAACACTTTTCTTTGTGCCTTTTTGGATCTGGTTTGCAAGCTTGTTTCATCTTCACTTTCGAGTTCCTTCATTTTCTGCTCAACAGTAGCAAAAGCATCCATAACGGTTTGTGTCTTTGTCTGAGAACTCATTGGCAGGGCGTAGCTTGAATTGTCCCCCATGGATTTGAACACATCTGGCGTATTGTTGAAATAGGTCTCCACCCATTGCTCTCTGTTTTCTTCAAGCTCCTGCGGAGTAGCTTCAGAGATGTTTCTGGTGAGGTCCGCAAGGTTGGAGATCATGTCTGCAAACTCATCAGCACTGGCCTTCTTAATGTTTGCAATTATCGCCTCGAATGTGGGCTCTTTTGACACCGGGAAAGTCGAATTGGATTCTTTAGCATCAGAAATGCGTTGTTCAAGAGCACCGTAGTTCAATTCGATGCAGGCGATGTTTTCACACGCGTCGTAGAATTGATCATCGTCCTCAAGTGTAGCAGAAGAGTTGAAAGCGCTAGAAAATGCCGCTAACGAGAGAAGTGCAATAAAGGAGAACTTCATATTTTGCTAATTGGAGATTCGCCTTGGTTTATATACGGTTGAGACGGCATGGTATTGCCACATTCCATGGGATACATGAGACTAATGGAATGATTAAAAAAAACCTAGATGTCAAGAAAAGTTTAAAATAGTTGTTCCAAATGAATCCATTACAAGGATGGTATCAACCTATTCGGGATAATTGTACCTTTAACTACTTTAATAGCCTGGAAATTTTAATAGAGAGGATTACGCCAAGCCGCTTGACAGAATCACGGGATTTCCAAAATCGGAAAACTGGCTTGGTTGAAAAAGCCGCGCGTAGTGAGTTGCAAGGTTCCACGTGTGGCATTACCCATACCAAGCTAAATGCGAAGATCGTTATGATATGGGGTGAATCTGATTGAAGATGATTTACTCTGAGGGTTGATTCTCAACTGCAATGTGTAAATAAAAGTTCAAACTATCCGATCTACAATTGGTGAAAAGCGTTTATTGATAGAAAACTTGGCTAAAAAAGGACTTAGTTTCTACCTATTTTTTGTCAAAACGTCTTGCACTATATAGTCAGGGCCTTTGTGGAAGAAATGAATGATGCTAATGATGAGCAGAATAACATATACCTTAGATATCCATCACCTTGGCTTGACGCGATTCATATCTCAATTCTATATCGACTAATACTCTCGAGATTCAAATGTCTGCTCTTATATTCGAAGTGCAATCATCTAGACTTGTCTCTTACAAGTCAAGTTTTAGTTTCGAAAGAAATACTAGTAAGGGTGGCCTCTATAAAGAGTTCTCAGTGAGGTTTGCAAATGTTATATTGATGATTTCAAACAATCTATAAACTAAAGTAAATACAGCCTACAATCGAGAATATGCATAATGTATAAGAATGGATATATACACAACATGTATGTTGTATATGGCAAAACTAATTTTTTCTCTTAACCTTTCTCTTCTTCTGTGTCCCTCCCCCTCCAAAGCCCCCATACTGAAACTGTTGTTGATTCCCACCAAAATCAAAATGGAACTGTTGCCCTCCTCCCCCGAATGGACTGCCCCCTCCAAACCCACCAAAAGGATTACCTCCCTGGAATGGGTTACCTTGGAACGGACTGCCCCCCTGAGGCTGTTCTGTATCGTTAGGATCTTCTCCCAAATCGTCATACTTTTTTCTTGCCTCATCGTCTCCCAAAACTTCATATGCTTTATTTACTTCCGTGATCTTCTCTTCAGCATCTTCCCCCCTATACTTGTCTGGGTGGTATTTTTTTACTAGATTACGATAAGCAGTCTTGATATCTCTACTACTAGCATCTTTGGCCACTCCCAAAACCTTATAATAATCATTCTTAGGAGTTCTAGGCAGTCTTTGTTGCTGCTGCTGTTGTTGCCATTGCTGTTGTCTTTGCTGCTGCTGTTGCTGCTGTTGTCTTTGTTGTTGTTGTTGCTGCTTTAAGAACATCTTTTCCACTTTTGAGTATATTCTCTTGAAGAGATCGTGTGACTTGATGCGATCATTATCCTTTACCTTTTCATATATCGGCATGAGTTTATCCATATTCTTGGATTTGATATACCCTTGAATTTCCAATGCTCTAGCAGGAAGGAAAGTAGTTTCATATCCTTCATCATCGTGATTTTGTCTCTCGATTTGAATAACCTTTTCACAATATGTTTTGGCTTCCTTCGAGTTCTTTTCCATGAGATAACTTTCACAAGCCATTTTGTTAAGGTCCATCATCAATCCATTAACCAAATGGATGGTGTTTTTCTTGCCAAAAAGAGACTTCCACGAAGAGTGGTGAGTTCCAAAAAGACGTTCGTTGAACTGGTCATCAAGGAAGGTTAAAAATTCGAAATTGTTGGAAAACTCTTTTCCATTGAAAACATTTCGAACGTCTCTTTGAGGAATATTCGGTTTCTCCTTGAAAAGAAGTTTTAAGGCTTCAGAATAGTCCTTTTTTTCCAAGGCAACAACTTCTATATCTTCTCCATCGAAAATCCACAGATTATAGTCTTTGAACTGCTTCACCAAAGCCAATAACTTCTCATTTCTCTTGTAAAAAAGAGAGGCCTGCTTAAGACTCTTGTCGTCCATGTCATAGTGGAGTCCCCGTCTCACGTGTTTCGCAGCATTTTCAGCTTCATCGAGACCGAAAAAATAGAGGTTTGCAGTGGATATATAATTGTCTACAGTTAATGGAGACAACTGTTCGAGCATGAGATAATCAGGAACAAGCGAAGAAGCCAAGGATTCTCTGATATTGAATGAAATTTGAGGGTCGTCAGTAGACACTTGTTTTTGGTTCTTGATGGCAGCTTTGATACTACACTCTATTCTTTTTTTGTAAAGAGAAGGGTCACGGGGGGACACGCCAATGACGTTGGAAATGGCAGATATACACTCCACGTAATTTTCTTGGGAAAGGAGAGTTTGGGTGGATTTAAGGGCTTCCTGTGCAGATGTCATACCATTGATGATTTCTTGGAATTCCCTATTTTTCTCTAATGAGGTGTCATTAGAAAGCTCTTTGAGGTCAGAGTATTTTCCATGCTCGAGATAGAGTTTCGCCAACCGAATTTTTGCAGGTGCCATAGAACTGTCCTGCTCTAAACAGCTGCGGAAATCAGATATAGCTTTAGTCTCTTTACCTAAAAACATGTCTATGAGTCCTTTTTTGTAGTAGGCCCGAGACATGAGGCCTCTCTCTTTTTGGGGGTCCAGAATCATGGCACTCAAAAGCAGCTCATAGCTCTGGAGAAGTGCAAGATCAGGGCCCTTTTTCAAAAATAAAGCATCTAGCTCATCGAGCTGAGAGCTGAAATTGCTCGCTAGAGCCCCTAGAACAAGAGAGAAAAACACAAATCGCATGCTGAGGGGGATTGGATGCAGTGTTTGAAGTTTTAGTTATGGCGCTGTCAGTAGAGAGTTCTAGAAGATCACGTGCATACCTCTTACAGCTGGGCGAAGCGAAGCAGTAAGAACAGGATATTGTTTTTGCAAGCAGGTGGGGCTAGACAGATGGTGGTAGGTGAGGGAGGGATCAGGGGGGATTTACAAAAGGTGCCACCCAAAAAGAACCTGTTAACTGAGTTGAATGAGGGGGGGTTTTTTCACAAGAAGGACAACTGTAACCCATTGTTTTCCTCTAGAGTAGAAGGAGTTCGAGTTCCTATAGCTTTGGAGAGTTAGCTTAGTTGAGGTGGTATAGTTACAACAAGAGGGCACTGGCAGTCATTGCATGCGCACTGAGAACAAAAAGAATAATTGTACTGGAGAAATGTACTTGTAAGCTAGCCTATTTTATAATATATGTACACAAACACTATGTTTGTTTATTCTGCTCTTAAAACGATTGTATTTTCTTACTCCTGAGTGACTGAAATTAATGAAACGTAGCGCACGAACATCCCCATAGAGATACAGCCATAGACTTATATACACACACACACACATATATATATATATATATTTACACATATTATGAAATTAAGATGTCAACTCTACCAAATCGCTTAGACTGTAAACAGACACATTTTTATACTGTCAATCATCCCATATCACATGATTGTTCTTATCCCCGGACATAAAAGAGAAACTTCTTTCGAGATCCAGTATCTGAAGCACCATGCCTCCGACCTTGAAACGCATAAAACGTATAGCTGTGGTTGGCGGGGGTCCCAGTGCTGCAGGCTTTGGTAAAGCTCTTCTTAAACAGGGAGGCTTTGACCAAATCACGCTTTTCGAAAGACGGCAAGATTTCGGGGGTCTCTGGAATTACTCAAAGAACATCATCAATGATCCATCCAGGACAACTGTTCCTTCGAATAGTCCTTTTGTGAAGAATGACGTTTATGAGAGGCCTCTAGAAAAAGATAATGAGTATATCTGGCCTTCGGCTATATATAGCGAGCTCGACACAAATATACCTAAAGAACTTATGGCTTACAATAAAATTCCTTTTGACGCGAGTCTTCCTCTTTATCCTTCGCATACTGACGTGCTTGCATATCTCCGCAAGTACTCTGAAGACGTACGACCTGTGACTAGATTCAACACAAAAGTGGTTAAAGTTGAGTATGTGAGTGGAAAGTCACCCAAAGTACCACAATTTTTAAAAGACATAAGCTTTAAAGACTATATATGGAGAGTCACCTCAAGACCTGTAGCGTCTGAAACAAATGGTGGGCTAGTGGCTTCACAAAATCCGGAATATAGAGATGTTGTAGAAGAGTACGACGCTGTTGCTGTTGCCTCTGGAAATTATGATACGCCTTTTATTCCCGATTTTCCAGGTTTGAAACAGTGGAACGAAAAGTTTCCTCAGTCTGTGGTCCATGCAAAGTTCTACGACAGCTATAAAGACTTTTCGAAGAAAGACAAAATTCTCGTTGTGGGAAATAGTGCTTCTGGGGCAGATATAGCTTACCAACTAGCTCTCAGATTAGACATTCCTATATACAAATCCAAGCGTAGTGAGAATCTCCAGCCAGCTGGAACACACGTTCTCATCAAGGACGTGCCAAATGTAAAACATTTCAAACTGGAAACTGGTGAAATAGAATTTGTAGATGGCCAGTTGATCAAGGGTTTTACAAAAATCATTTTTGCCACTGGTTACCTAAAATCGTTTCCATTCCTCGACAGCCTTTCAGTTCCATATATAGACTCTTTCAAGTCTACAGCGGACTCTATAGAACAGAAGAAAATTCAGCCTATTGTCTCTTCAGGCTTCAAACTTAATGGCTTCTACCAGCACTTGCTTTCGTATCAGTACCCTGGGTTGTCGGTCATTGGGGCACCAAAGTACGTTCTCCCAACGCAGCTTTCTGAGACCCAGGGAGCCTGGATGTGCAGGGTGTGGGGGGGGCGTGTGGAGTTGCCTTCACAGAAGGAGATGATGCAGTGGGAGTTGGACCGGTACAATCTTGTAGAGGGGAATGATTATAGGTTTCACAGTATTCCGTATCCTTTGGACGTGGAGTATTACACTTTGTTGACCAACCAGATTCTTGCTTCAGGAAGTGATGGGCTTATACCTGTTATATGGGACGATCGAAAGAGGCAGATTAGAGAGCACGTTAAAGAAATAAAGGAGGCATACATAGGGTACAAGAGAGAGAAGAAAGGCACGGTTTATTCTTTAGAGCAGTTGGAGAGGGCAGGGTATTTGAAGTATAAGTGATTAGCATGGAACAAAAAGGCGATTAGCATACAGGCCATATATTGAGCATAATTAGAATCCGCTTTTGTGTTTGTCCGTTTCTTTGTAGAGTGTGACTCTTTGGCTACTCGAGCTTTCTTGGCTTTTGTAAAGTAAGAGCGTAATCCTGATTGCGTGTAGTTCTTGGGTACTCAAGATGACTACTTTCTGGCTGCTGGCTCGCAGCTAGTTAAATAAAAAAGGCATTATAAACGGGAAATGTGCTGAGGCTTGTGTTTTGATAAGTATGTCCAGCATCTTTAAACTATTAGTTTACTATTTTTGATTATTGAATGTGTCTTGATGCTGCGTATTCCTTGATAAATTCATTTTCTGATTCTCTCCGCACCCACACAATAATCTTATCTAACTGGCCTGATGCTCTCCTTCATAAAGTTGATTGGCTTCGTAGTTCTTACTTATTTTGTATTCCTGAATTGGTTGATCAAGGGAAGAGAAAACTACAAATGGTCAGTAATCAATAATTAAGGTTAGCTTATATTTGATAGCTATAACTCACTAACACATTAGTGATTGTGTAATTTATGTTGTGTAATTCTCACTCAGATTATTTTGATAACTGGTTATTGAACTCCATCGCTCACTCATTAGCTAGCCATATAATCTTGCCACACTTTCTAGTTTCGATATAGCTTTATAGAATCACTCTTTAATATCCTTCTCCTACCAAACTCCAAAATCTTCGCCGAACTCCTCAAACAACCAATTTCTTGATATTGACTGCTTCACTCGCTCGACTCAGCTCGTTCGTTCGGCTGGCTCGTTCGGCTCGTTCGCTTAGCTAGTCATAATACCCTCTCGGAGTAACAGTCAAAACCCTACCCCCCGCCCCCCCTGCACCTACCACCCCTTCTCCACCCAAAAATCTCCCCAACTGCGAAAGATCCAACGTTGTCGTCTTCCCTCCGCCTCCCTTCACTCTCACCAAGTCCGCAATCTTGCCCCGGTCCTCTCCCCTCCACAGCCCAACCAACTCCCTAAGCAAATCTAAAACTCCTTGCTCCTTCCCTACCTCTTTCCCCACTTCCTTCCCTCCCTCCCCCAAAACACCCAAAATAGCGCGGGCGGAAACATCCACCAACAGAATATCTCTCGCGGAAATCTCTACCAAATACTTACAGAGTTCCCTAAACCACTTTGGAGACACTCTTCCGTTTTTGCTAACCAAACTACGAAGCATGCTGACCCCTACATCCCCAAGAGTACCCCGTTCGTACTCCCCTACAAATATAGCGCCAACACACACAGCAAAATCAACATCCCGCACTCGGAAGGCGCTCTGAAGAAACTCCTGAGTGGTACTTACTAGATTGTGGTATATCTCCAAAGCTAGCTCAAGAGAGCCCCCGCCAGCTGCGTACTCGTCCACAAATTCCAGAACAGGAAGGGGAGGATTCTTCAGGAATCGCATTTGTGAGATTATATAGGGGGGGAAGTCTGCACACACTGTGTGTGCTCTAAGCTCAATTACACAGAGTCTGACGATAAGCTGACACATGACAGTCTCAAGGTCAAGTTTACACCCCAAGTTTCTAAAAGCCAATCGAAGGGAGATGACGTTGGTGAAAAGCGTGTTTTCTGGGTTGGAAAGATGTATAGCTAACCCTCTGAGTGATACACTAACTAGTCCTTCAATGGATGCCCCGTCAAGAAACTCTAACAAAACGTGCAATTGTGTCTCTAGAGAGTTAATTTTTTGGGGAGACGTCTTGAGGACTTGGTCGGGTGGAGAGGGGAATAGGTGTCTGTATGCATAGTATACAGGAACTACATGCACGAGGGCTCTTTTCCCAAACGGGCTTTTAAATAGAACAGCCACCTTCTTTGGCTCGATCTCTGCGTATCTGAGAAGGAGCGTAGCTGCTATTTGGGGTCTGTTTAGTAGGGCCTCAAAGAGCGGGGTGAAAACTCGTCCTCTTGCCTCCAAGTCCAGGTTTTTTGCAAAAACGTCGAGAGCAGTTCTCACCGTGGCTAAATCAGAAAGAAGGGGTCGAATGGAGAAGGGGGGGAGGAGCTTGAGTACTGTTTCTGGAGAGCCCTTGGACTCTTTCAAGAGAAGAGCTCTGTTGAAGGAGTCAAACGTTTTGAGCACAGAATAGGGTGCTTCATCTTTGAGTAAGTCCGTCCAGAGCGACTCAAAAGTCTCATAAGCTTCAGGGCTCTTTTTGATGGTTTCGAGCCCTTCAACGAGGCTCCGGAAGAGAGAGGGTTCGCAAATGTGTACCGTCATACACAAGGAGAAGGCCTCTGGCGATCCTGAAGCTAGCTTGAGGAGGGGGACAAAGAAATGAGTTGCGGAGAGCACGTGTCTTGCTAGCGGGTGTGATGTCACAAGAGTGTGAAATAGGGCAAGAAGAGAGTTTGGGACATTCTCGGACGTCGGTTCTTTGACTAAATCCTGTATGCGTGATTCGTACTGGAGAACAGCTACCACTGCAGCAAGGCCTCTGATTTTGAGAGCTATTTCACGCTCGAGGGGGGGTTTTTTATGGACGAGGGGGTCAGGCTTGAGATTTAGGAGGGGAGAGAGAGAGGGGAGAAGAAGTTTGAACTCAGAGGGACTTTTTTTGGTGAGAGAGTCAAGGAGAGGGAGTGCAGAGGGGGACGGTTGGAGGAGGGAGGTTATGTCGAGGTCCATTGAAAGGTTGAATGATGCGTTGATAACGAAGAAGTAAAAAGATTCCAATAATAAGAAAGAAAGAAAGAAAGGCTCTAATTATATTGATTTATGTGTCGTATCTTCGGTGTACTTTTCAGGATAGTCTTTAAGGATGGAAGGTTGGAGGATGAGGGGAGAAGGGGGAATAAGCCAGGGGGTGAATTACGAATAAATAGCATTTTATGATGGATAGTTCAATTTATAGATACATCGTTTTATCTTTACTTTGTTGTGGCACGGGACGAGTCAACTTAATTACTATAGACATACATACTGAAAAGTTGTACAGTGAATACAGTACTTATTGAGCTGTAGATGCAGAGGGCCTACTTACTTCACTTTCATTTGATGTGATTTTCTATGAGTTGTATCATGTTGTGTGAGTTGAGTGTGTAGTATTTAAGTTGAGTGCTGAAATTATAGAGATTCGAGTACTCGCCTGATTATCAAGGATAATTGGGGACGCTTCCGCAGTAGACTTTCTGTTCCCAGACAAAGAAGATAATCAGGGTATCTCAAGTTACATGGTTTCAAACGATTAACAGTTGTATGTATTGGTTACTGGATTAATTAAAATTATGATACCAGACAGCTTTTACTTAGGAACAGCCCTAGGCAAAGTCACAGAGAAGCCATAGTAAGCAATTTGATTTTTTTTCGTCATATTACAAGATACGATGTTTTTGGAATATGTTCTAATACACATCTTCCACACAAATCTACAAAATCCTAATCCATATATAGACTTATTAGTTAACAACTAATTTGCAATCTCATCCAAAATAGTTTGAACTCGAACAACTCTCTCGAACAACACTCTCAAGATTCTGTCCTGGACTAAAATTTCTCTAGAAAATTCCACGTCAATAGTGGCCATCATCCCCCCCGCTTCATGTTCAATGGAGTTTTTGATTACCCCTCCCAATCTCCCCAAGATCTCATTCAATTTTCTTTTTTTGAACTCCTCTACATTATAAGAGTTCAAGCTCTTCAACTTCAAGTTGGTTTTCAAGTCATCAGAGCCCAAAATCGCGGATGCATACTTATTCACATACTCCAAAATCAAGGCCACATAATCGCTATCCAAACTTTCAAGCTTGAAAGATTTAGAAGTTTTCCCATCGAAAAATTCGAAACTCAAGTAGTTGTTTTTAACAAACAACCCAAACAAGTTCTCTTCGAATTTATCAGTATCATTCTTATTTTTAGGCAAAACAACCTTCTCATAAGCAAGCTCAAAAGATCTAGAAACAACAGCAACATCGTGACCCTCTCCTGAGTGATATCTCAACTCATAAACACCAGGCTCCCAGTATAAGAGCTCATTATTGAACTCTAAAGTGCCTTCAATTTCCCCATCTTTTTCCGTATAACCACTTGAATTTTCGTGCCCAAAAAACCGATTGTTGTAGTTTTCTGGGTGGATAGCCACCCACTTATTGTTGGATGCGCTCAAAGTAGTTTTTGTGGATGTGAATGTGTTCACAACCTTGTATAACCCTACCCAGTCCTTGCCCCCCACTTTTGGCGCTCTGAAGCGGAATTTGATTGGCTGGCCAATAGAGATGGCCAACTTGTCACGTTTTTCGCCAGTGAGCAGACTCGTGGTTTCGCACGGAACCACAGAAGCATTACATAAGACAAGAGAGTGAGTTTCGGAGAAGGAGTGGGCCAGCAGCTCAGAAAAAGAAGGAGACGATTCCCTCTTCTTAGGTTTGATTTTTGGGCTCGAAGGAGATCGTTCTCTGAGAGTTTTAGGAAGTATCTTCTTGAACGTCTTGCTGAAACCACTATCATGGTTTACCTGTTCTCCGTAGAGTTTAGCCATGTGAGGGGTTTCCACACACGAAATGAACACGATTTTGCAGAGAGACCAGACCATGGCAAGAATGAAGAGATAGCTCAGGTCGAAGCACACAACAGAAAGACCCCAAACGCCACAGATCCCAAGAACACGTTCTGGGTTGTTGAGATACTTGTAGATACCGGTTCTAGAAAGCTCCTTTTGTTTCCAATTGGGCAACCAGAAGTCGCCGTAGAACCATGAATGCAAACCAATGGAGCTGACGATCGAAACCTCACACACGTAGTTCAAAAAGAGAAGAAAGGTGCCCACAAAAAGCTTAAAGAAAAAGAGACTGTCCTGGAAAAGCAGAAGAGCAGAGGCTACAGAAATCAGATCTATACTGTAAAGAGCAGCAAACTCTCTCACGAAGAGACAGATCAAGAGGTTGATATTGACGAGCATTTGGAGATTGTAGAACACACACCAGCTGTTGAATGCGTCCACAAAGTCCAAATCTCTCTTGAGATAGGTTTTCGTGAAATATTTTGTGTTAGACTGAAGATAGAGCACTACCGAGGTGCCCACGCTGGAAACAAGCTTAACACCCAAAGAAAGGACAAATAGATAGAAGGTTGTTTTTTGAGACCATCCCAAAAGACCAGAGTTGAAGAGCGCAAAGATACCTACATTGATAAGCAACACCAACGAGTCTGCTGGTCTGAGAAAACTGAAATTTTTGAAGAAGACCATTTGAGGAATTTTCGACTCATCAGTCTTGAGCTCTCCAACAGGGTTCGGTGGAGGGGCGTAGATTTTGTGAATGTGAGGGTCTTCCACATAGTGTAAAAACAAAAACTGGAAAAAGTGGGCTACTACACTAACCACAAGAACCAAGTAAGAGCGAGAAAGAAGAGCAAATCCGTAATAGCCAATGTAGCCGATGGAGTACATTGGGTGAGGGAAAAGCTCGAAAACACCGTCGAAGACCAACTCATCATTGTTAATTTTAAGGTAGAAGAAGTCCCCCCAATACCAAGCAAAATCCTTGATGACGTTATGGGCATCAATCTTGACCACCAAGTTGAACACAATGAACGAGACCCCAAAAAACCATCTTGCGTAGAAGAGGAGCGGCGACTCTGTGCCCATGATGTAAGGCTTCTTCTGGACAAAGCACGCGACAAAGAGAATGATGTAGTTAACGAAATCCTGCATCAAGATCAAGTCCACAAAGTTGCGAAAGAGGAGCCAGGTGTTGAAGTCTACAGGGTAATTTTTGAGATGGTAGGTCTTACCATACTTGATGTTGAAGTTCAGTTCTATGAAATGTTGGATGCCTGTACCAGGCTTGTCCGAGTAATTGAACAAATTATGGTTCTTGCAAAAATTAGTGAGCGAGTTGTAATTGGACTGATTGTAAAGGAGTATACCAATTCCAAGGTTGTATGCTACTCTCCAAAAAAAGTAGGACACAACAAACACGGGGATAACGAGGTCTGAGTGGCTTTGAGAAAGGTAGTAGTAAACCACACAGTTTGAAAGAAGAGAAAATACAATAGTGTAGTCAAAAAGAGACTTTTTCACTAGAGGATTGAGAAGTGACTGCACCATGTCATAGGTGACTAAGTCATCGGGGAAGACTTCGCCAGAGTAGGCTTTTCCATAATGGGTTTTGTCGGCTGATTTCTCGGTCATCAAAAGTGTTGAACTTTGAAGAGAGGACACTCTGTTGAAAATGTAGTCCTTAATTTTCGAGATTCTGTTGAGAATATAACCGAATGCATGTGAATTTTCAAAATGGTGAAATGTCTCGTGCGAGGGTCAAATGTTCTACGGTGTTCTATTGTGAGGAAGGAATTGATGGAGATGGCACTGACTGTGAACTGATGTGTTGGCTGTTGTTTAGTGAATACTGTTGATTATTTAACCATATAAGCGTTGGTTGAGTTGGGTGATCGACATGACATATGCATTGCATGTGTCTGGGTTTGGAAAAAGATCTTTCATGAGTCGGGCCTATATTCTGTATATATAGTATGTGGTTCTATGTATTGATAAAGAATGCTGTCTTTTGTACTTTACCATGCTCAATTTGAGTATTTTAAAACCTTCACCATGTCAAGTTACTTCTGTTTTTTGATAGACAAGGACTATCGGTAGCTACCCAAAGCAGCTGAACAACTCTCAAAATGTCTAAATTGTGGTCATTTTGAGAGGCTAGAGCTAGCCAGTCGAATTCGGCTTTTTTTTGTCCAGAATTGGTTGGATGGCGATGGAATCTGGATATACCTTAAAGCATGGCTTAAAGGCTGCTGTGAGACATACTCAATTTCAATCAATCCACACAAGCTCTCATAAAAAAGCTGATACGGGACCTGTAAAGAAGGCTATAAATAATCGTGTTCAGGTGCTAAAGATTAAGCCTTGTATATACAAGAAGACTGCTCTCGGAGGAGGCTGAGAAGTAGTTCTTCACCAATTGGCATGACTCAAGCTTGAGCTCTACTACGTTTCTCCAGTGCTTCTGGATCATTGAGGTATTCTATATGCTCTTAAATTATTCATTGTGAGCTTCCAGTTGGCTGGTCTTGGTGATTATGGTTAGGTGGTTCCAGCTACAACTCAAGGAGAACCAAAAGTGATACGAACAGTGAGATATACAGAAAAGCCCTCTACAAAGATAATATACAAACGTAAAATTTAAAAACGTCTCTTACGGCATCTCTATAGTATAATAGTATTACTAGGTTGCCCTTTTCAATGCATACATCTTCACAGGAAACAACTCCTTTGGCAAACCCTTTTGGGTCTCCTGCGCAATCAACTTCAACCCACTCTCAGAAAATATCTGTTTGAAGCTAGAGTCCGTACGAGTCACAGAGCTATCCAAATCGTCAAAAAGATCATCGTCATACAAATTCACACAAATATTTTCTTTTACAATAATCGTGCCATGCTCCGAAAGACGCGAGGACAAAAACAGTAGAAACTCAACCAAGAGCTCGTCAGTAAGATATCCCAAACACCACTGACACCATACAAGCCAATACTGTTGATTTTCGGGTACTTCATCCTTGAAAAATTGCATCCCACAGTTGTATATGTTTCCTATTTTGCCCTCTTTGATCAAATCTGCCAATTCGACATCTATTTGAGCAACTGCCTTCTCATTGTACTCTACCAAGTCTGTTTTTTCACAATATTTACCAAGCAAGTTCTTGGTCACGCGGCCAATTCCAGCACCCATTTCGATACCGTACCTCACTTCATCCTTGGCTGGTCTTATACGTGAGCTGAGTTTTCTGAGAAAGGCCATCAGCCCAGAAATGTCTTTTTTGGGCACAGGCGTAGACTCGCCAAAACCACCCAAGACACCGTCGACCGTAGCAGGGATCAGTCTCCAGTATTCAAGGCCATCTTCATACACTATTCTCGAAGATGGGGGCGCTTCAGAGTCTGAGGCGTCGTTAGTGTCGTTGGGCTGGGTGGGCTCGGCCTCTTTTAGGGGCATATTTTCGAAGATGAGATATATGTGCTTTCTGGTGTTTTCGAGACTTTCACCTCTTTTCAGTGATTTTTGACGGTTCGCACCGAGATTGGATGGATATAATCGATTCTTATGTGGGTGAAAAATTTAAGAAGAGATCAAGGTGGGGCTAATGAGGGGGAATATGGGTAACCTATTTATTTTGGGTGGGGTGGCATTGAAATATTTAAAGGTTTTCTCTGGGTTCTATTTGGTGGTCGTAGTGTTGTAGTTTGTGTTGTATAGTAGTGAATTCCGTGTAGATTTCATAGCGTATTAACAGTTTGTATTCTTGACTTGTATATAAAAGTACTAGGTAGAACCGATCAAAATCACAAGTTCAAACTGTAAATAGCTTAATGGAAACTGTGATCATATTGCCTACAGATCAGTATATATATATCGGAAGAAAGGAGGAGGGGTAGAGTGGATACGATTATCAACTTCGTACTTTTAAAGTAGCAAAGTGGAGTGGCTATTGTGAATGATGATTTGTTAGTTTTCAGGTTTAAGACTACAGGAGTTCCATATCAACTGGAGACGATATGCGATCAGTCAGAGAGGGAGAGGCTTATATTGGTGTGAAGCTGGGCACAATGGAATGGATGAGATATGAATGCGATTTATAGTTAAGCATAGTGGAGATATCTGGTTAGAATGATTTTTGGAAGAATTTGGAAATGAAGAGGGTGGGTAGGGTTTTTACATCCTGATAGAAAGGTTTGGCCATTCTATATGATATGTTTGTGTCTACTAGATAAACACTGTCTACAAGCACACTTAACGAACTTACTTTTGATCTGTATTTATATAGATAAACTTGATGTATATAAGCTAGCTGGCAATTTGCCTCCAGAAGCCATACAATCTCTATACCCGCTTCACTCGATGATTCTTTGTATTGACTCATGGCAACGGTTCAGAAGAACTCCCCAACTTATTCAAATGCAAATAAGCATCCGTTCCATACCCTTCCATACTAATCAACTTCAAGTCCCCCCCAAAATACTTTGCATATAACCTACTCAAAGAAATCCCGTAACCCAACCCCGCCATTGGCGCAATAAACTCGTGATTGTTGAGATTATCCAAGTCAGGAATATCTTTAGCTGTAGTATACAAATACGTCCATATCAAAGGCATTGCGCTGCGAGGTATCCCACCACCCTCATCGCTTATTTTTATGGTAATATCTTCATTACCCTGAGCTACGATCACCTTGATTGGCGGAAATTGTAAATCGTACATATCTACATCCTTTCCCTTGTTTTTCATGTGGTACTCGACCGTGGCTCTAAGTGAGTTCTTGAGGATCTCGAAAAGCATGTGGATCAAGTGAGAAGGAACATACATAAATTCTATATCTTGAGCGCAATAGAGCTCCACTTTCGGGGCCTCGAAAAGACCGTAGTACTGTTCACATATAAATCTGGCGTTGTCTATAGCATCTTGGGCAATTTCTCCTACATTTGTATTTTTACAAATAATCCCTACAAAATCGTCTCTAACAGGCTCACGATTGATAGCAATGTGCTGGCCTATAAGCATGCGAATGCCTATACGAGAGAGATAGAATCTGTCTAAAAATGACTGGATAGACAGGTCAATTACATTTGCACCCAGCTCACTTCTACGCCATTCTAAAACTCCCTTGGCAACAGTAGCTACGGTAGGATCGTGTCTTTTCTTGATCTTCACGAGAGTGCGCGTAACAAGCTCGTTGTACTCGTGGAGCTCATTAGGCCAAATCACATTATTAGGGACGTGCACATAGTATTTTTTGCCCTGTCCAACAGGCTTTTTTGGATGCTGGGGGATGACGATGCCGTCGTCCATCATGGGCGAGACCACCCTTGGTTCCTTTTCATTTTTGGGTGGTGGTCTCAGATATAGGAGTTTTTTCAATTCGGGGTCTAGAACAGGTATAGGGAGATTAGTGAGCTCTTCAAACAGTTGGGCATACCAGTTTTTGACTAGAACTATGGAAGGGCTTTTGCCTAGGTTACTAGGCAAATTTTCAAGCTCCTTAACCCGGTGTGCAAGGCGAATAGGGAGCTCTTCCACTATAAATTGGCTCGCTCTGAAAAGCGTCCCCACACTGGGATTCAGACCAAAATTAACCATCTGCCTGAGCAGCACCCCGGAGGCAGAAAACTGGGCATATCGGTATATTTTGTCTAGAAGTGGTTTCGTTAGTTTCCAGGTCATAGGTGTATTCTAGGGGATTGAATGTTCTATAGTGTATGCACGCCAAACCCGGGGAAATGGAGATGTTGTGAGCGATGGGCAGTCAGTAAATTGTAAGGTGCCGAAGCCGCCTTATAGAACACTGCTCTTATTTTTGTTTATTTATATATATATATATAGTAATCAATTATAATAGTCTATTCATTCTCTTGTACTTCTTATATATCGAGTATACTTGATCTACTGTTTCACTTTTCAGCGTGGCACACCTATCCTTGATTCCAAAAGACTTCTCGCTCCACCTTCTAGACTTGTGGGAATTTTTATGAACTTACTCAAGATTCCGTAGCTAGTTAGTCCTTCAAATTTGTCTCATGCTCGGATTTCCTATACCTAGAATGCATACCCCTCAAGATTTCTTGCTCGTTTTTGTGAGTATATAGTGATTGCGGTTGAAAATGTCTATTCATTTGGTTCAATAGATGGCCGTAGTAGTTAGTGATGCTGATTAGAATCGAAATAGCAAGTATGTGTGCTTTATGACGGCTCTAGAAAGTTGATTCTGGACTAACCCACTTAAAAATCATGTTAGATTTTGAGGGCTCAGACTGAACAGATTAGCGAGATACCTTAAACCTATGTTTCGAGTGCTTGAGCAAAAGAGTCTCGCAGAGTTATACAAAGTAATTCTAAGTAGCCTGATGTGAATCACTTGGCAGGCTACACGCATACAGTGCGCTTGGAAGCGCAAACTGTTCATACAGATGTGTTGCTTGACAATTTTTCCGTGATACATTTGCCTCACACAAGCCACTCGCTTAAAGGTTATAATACGAGTGAGGACTCGCTTGGCTTGGCTTGTTTAAGGGCTCATAGTCTCTGGCAATCCAAGTTCTAAAAATAAAGATTAGTAGCCTCACTGATTGTATGTTTTCAAAGCATAGCTTGTTTCTTACAAAACTGATAGAGTCATTGACATTTTTCAATCGATTAGTCTGACTTCTTTTCAACGGCACCCCAGACAAAGCAACTATGGAGATCTACATTTGACAGAACCCCCAGAAAAAAGCACATTTGAGCCCGAAACTGACGTCGTATAAACTGTGAATCGATACATTTAGTTTTGGGCTGTGGCTGAGAATAGTGTGATCTACAAATTACAAATATAAACCACAAGGCTAATAGCCGGTAAGTTACCTATACACATTTACATATATTCGCCATCTTTCCATTGTTTTCCTTTGACCATCTATTTATTTTCAAGCCTCACAAGGCGTAGGTATCAACCCATTCTAGCTAGATCTTTCAATGTTGACACAGCCTCAAGTCAAGTCTAAGATTCCAAGTAAAATGTGCTCACAAATTCTAGTCTTGCGTTAATCCTAAACAGCTTGTTTCTTATTCATGATCATTCCATCAGCTCAAGAATAAATTGACAAATTAGCTCAATATATTTGCCCTTTGATCCTGTGAAATACATATAAAGAACGTAATTAAATTTGACACATATTCAACGGAAAAAATGGGTGTACATTTTACAGATGACACTATCATTTTCGGATAGCAATACTATCTTTATCAACTTCCGAACGTATTCATCAAAAATATAGTAGTAAATCTGACAAACTAAACAGTAGTCATATGCCTTTGTGGAAAACTCCACATGCCATTACATTACTAAGTAGTGTGAACACTTGAAAGCAATTATGAGCCCTTGAGATGTGAGCATTTATTTCAGTTAGAAGCCCAGAGATGGCCAGCCCGCGTTTCTTTTGAGGCTAGACCGATGGCAGTACACGTTTCGAATCCCACCAATAAGCTGAAGCTATACAAAGGGATTGTGTTAGCTTATCATTTCTGCATTGGCAGATGCAGCATGCATCAGGGATATATAAAGCAAGAATCCAAAAAAAAGGTTGTAAACTAACCACAATTTTCAGAATGCATACCCACAAGAGACATATGTCATCAGGATCACTTCTGTCGGAATTGAAGATTGAAACATATCCTGAAGCCTCAGCTCGGTTGCGCAGGCCATCGATGAGTTTGAATGTGCGTCCCGAGCAGCCCGTTTTGAAATCTCCTAGAGGGTCATTTAGTGATAGAAGACTCTCTAACGGTGAGATTATAGATCTTATGGAGAAGGAACAAGATGCCATTGTGTTGAAGTTGATGAGAGAGATAAGAGCATTAAGAGAAGAAAATGCAGTTCTTCGAGCCCAATTGGCAGGCCTGGCTTCTAGAAGAACGTCATCTTCTTCTGTATCTTCGGCAGAAAAGGGTTGGAGGTACAGCCCGGTGTTTAGTCCGGAGGGGGTAGAGGAGGGAAAGTGACCGTTCAATTCTTAGCATTTAGTATATAGAAATAAGGTTTTATGAGATGTAGGTTTTTGTATATATGTGAGGGCAATATTGCTCATCTTTAGTTGAGGACAATTGTAGGCATTGAAGGGGGATCAGCAATACTAGTCTGTGTACATTTATATCAAGTTCATGTCAAGTTTGGAAGGGTACATATCATAAACAGACCAAGCTTATAATCCAGTGTATTTACGGTTTAGATGATTTGCCACATAGGTATGAGAAACCGCCATACATGAAGCAATGACGGATTAGTGAGAACTTCTATTGTTTCTGCTTCTCTCTTTCATGTTCAATTACGAACATAATTGACAAATTGGGTAGTTCCCGAAAATTAGGCGCTATAACCGAATCACTGCGAATGATTATTCATCCCTTATCAGTATTTACGCCGAACCCATGCTCATACTGCTATGCTCAGTACATGCATCTTTCATTCTTACTTTTTCTCCAAGAGATACAAAGTTTCTTTATCTTTTCCATTCAAATCATCACTCCACCTCTAAAATGCTCTATTGTTATTCCTTCAGAATTCTGTATCGCAAGTCCCTCAAATTTGAAACCCATAACTCGAACTGAGGCTCACTCCCTTTCCTACCTCCTAGGAGAAAACATTTATCTACCCAAAATGGATTTCCGAGCCATGCCGTAAAGAATGGTTTGAGAAAAGGTTGAGGAGGCTAGCGCTACTTTTTACGTAAAAGGAACTCGAAAGCTTGTTTCAGGTGACCATACCTTCGGAGCGACAGGCCAGCATCCAACTTTCACAGGTGTACCATACTGGTTTGATTCAGGAAAGATTAGAAATTTGGTTTAGAGAAGATGGTGAATATGACGAAGAGATGGGAAGTACATGTAAACGACGGGGGCTTTCGTGAGCATTAATTCTTACTAACTGAACTAATGAACAACAACACAACTACTTTCGAATCTGTAAATTGTGTCTGGTTTTCAAAGAATGACAAGATGAAGCCTGTTTAAGTAGAGCAAGTAGCTACAAAACCAACCCAAATAGACTAACAGATGTGAATCGTTGCTATTGTGACGATATAAACTATCGCCACTCATTTCGTCAGACATTTATCTCCATCATTCGTTCCGCTCACGATGCTCTACAAAAATTAACTTCATAAATTACTATAGAACCACAGATAAGCCATTATCGACAGCTGGTCGGGTACCGTGAGAACAGAAAACACAATACGCATCACCCAACTAATGCATCTAGATTCTTGATATGATCGAGATGAGTGAATCTTGTGTATCGTGTGTTTATGACGGAATGCTTGACACTTATACGCTTTAATCACTAAGCAACAGCTGTATAAGAAGGAATACTGCTTGTGATAAGAAATACTCAATAGTATATTGCTTGCGTCTTAATAGGAAAAACTACTCGCTCCTAGAGCACTTATTCTTCATCATCCCCACTAAACTTCGGAGCCAAGTAAAACCGCATGTACCCACTAGGCAACTGGTATTCAAACAACGCAGGAGTCTCGGCAGCCAACTTGATAGTCACAGTGCCACTCAAAGGAGTGGCCTTGATGATATCAGACACAAATTTCAACCCAAAAGTAAGGTCAACCGGCTGCTTGAGATAAATGCTCACGCTGTTTTCAGTCTTGTCCAAATCAGTGTGCAGTTTAACCAGCACAGTACCAGAGCCGGTCTCGCCCTTGGCACCAAAACTAACGGCTTCTTTGGTCACAGTGATCTGCAAAGTCTCAGAAAGGGTTCCCAAGTCTCTGCAAATTTTTTGAAAGTCTGCAGAAGGCATAGTGATGGTGCTGTCAAAATCCAACTCATCAATGTTCAATGTCTCGGCATCAATGTCCATCAACTTCAACAGATATTCCGAGACACGGTCCTTGATTTTATCTTCGAAAATCAAAGCTACAGAGTCTGGAGAGTCTTCTGCAATCAAAGTGAGGTAGTCCTCATTGGCACCACACTTGATGATCTTACTGAACGATTTGAGGTCGATACCAAGGGTGATGTCGCGGTCACACCGGTAGCTGCTGAAGGAAGCCAGTCCAATCAAAAGCAGAACCAAAAGAACACGAGAATCATCAATTGCTTGAACAGAAATCCCTTGTGAGTCGCATGAGAAGTTGCAAAGCTGGACACAGTCTTTGACAGAGTCGATGACTTTTTTCAAGAGCGAAGCTTCGTCGAATTTTCCTTCAAGCATTGGGTAGTTGGATGGTTGGGTTGAAATTTCACTTTTCAAATAATTGTGAATTATTTCGCGACGCGACGCGTAGGGAGGGTAACAAGACGCGAAAAGAATTTTTTAATGTCAAGTACGCGTTTTGCTAGAGGCACGCATGAGCGAAGCGAAAATAAATGGTTGTATGTGCTGTGCTTTGTTTGTCATGTTAAGAATTGATTTATAGTCTTCGGTCTGCTATACAGTAATTGGTCTGCTATGTAGCCTATGTCTGTTTTGGTTTAGCTGAAATCTCCTTGTACATCGTCATTAGATGTAGCGTCTGATGTTGTTCGAATGCTATAGGATTATTCAACGAGTCTATTAACATGTGGTTTAATTTGATCTCTCTTTGAATTATGTTTCTAGGAACATTTTTCAATGTGATTTTACGGTAATTGACGTAGCACGTTGTGAAGGTGAGGTGATGATTGATGTACAATGACAGGGCCTGTGTTTTCTGATATTCTTTCTTAAGTTGATAACCAGGCTTTCGATGATTTACACCGGATTTTTTACAATTCTCAACGCTTCAATAGAGAAGAGTTGGGGGCAACATATGGATTTAGATGTAAATACAAGAAACTATGGAAAAAGTCAACAGATCAGGTTAGTAACATAGTTCTAGTTCTCCCCGGTTCATTCTACATTCCTAGAAACACTTGAGTGAGGAAATGATTATATGCTTAAGTTATGATCTTTAACATTTACATTTGTCAAAATAAAAACCAGGGAATTAGTGAAATTTCACACCAGAGATCACCTCATAACACCTTCAAAATAGATTTCTCAGTGACCAAGTAGAAGCATCAGAAAACTCAAGAACTTAGTCCATACATCAAAAATACACATTAGCCTTTAGATTTATACACTTCGTATACGTGGCACATTAGGCTTCATGCAAAGCTTTGATCTATGCCAAGGCTTGATCAATGTCACCATCAGCTGCTATCGTTTGAATGCCCCCAGCACAATGTACTTCCAAGAGTCGTTTAGAATATATAGAAACTTTCTCATCCCCCTCTCAGGCCATTCAAACACTGCCGCTAGATCTAAGACAGATCTGCAAGGTACGTCAGTTCAAAGGAATGCAAAGATATGTCGGGATCATGTTTGAAAGCTACAAAAGCTAGAAAAGATATTCGCGCTCTATCAACAGAATAGCACAGAAATACGAAATATCAGTCAAAACAATTTCACTCATAACTGTTTCATTCTTTAACTCCTGTCCTCTCTCCGCGCCTACCATCCATCCCCCTGGCTCCAAAAAATTTTCCCTATAATTAATTTTTCAACCATCTCACACTAACAATGTTGCCAACCATGGATGGACCAGGTAAGTTCACTCTCTTTTCGAGATACAAATGAATTTCATGTTCTTTTCCTGATTTTCTATTTCACCTGTGATTTTGTTTCGTCCAAAAATCAACCACTCTCTTATCTATCCAAACAGGAGACGTGCCAGATCTATCTTTAAGTCACTCAAAATCTCTTCAAAAAACCTAAAATTCACACAAGATATCAAAAACAATAGTACTAACCAGTAGCCACGCCCCCAGCTGATGACGCGTTCCACTACCAGATCCAGGTGATCCAGAAAGCCGTGGTGAGCATGCGTCATAAAAAACAGCAGCAACAGTATGGCGCGCCCCCAGCCCTTGCACAGGGTCTCCAGCAGCAGATGCAACCAGGTTTGCAGCCTTCGCTTCAGCACTACCATAACAACCTTCATGGTGCTGCTCACCAACAGCATGCTCATGCATACAAGAAATACCCCAAATATTACCCTTATTCGCAGACTGCGCCCAGCGCTCAGATGCCTGGTCTGTTAAATACGGCTCTTGGAGGACAGATAGGCCAACTGTCGCTTAGCGCCCCACTCAGTGCACCCCTCAGTGCGCCACTCAGCGCGCCTCTTAGTGCGCCTCTTAACAGCACGCTCAACCCTCAAATCTCCACCCATGGCGCGCATAACACGCAATACTCGCTGTTCTACGCGCCGCGGCCTTTAAACCCCCAAGACCCTTTTTCGCGGCTGTTTCGTGACGTTCGCAGTGCCCTGAGCGACGGATTCCAAAACACCTTTTCGATGCGCTCGGACATGACCTTCTCGGGCTTACCTAAGCAGCTTTTTGATGAAAGTCCAGCTGCCATTGGGGGAAGCTTGCTGACTCTGAGCACGCCTGGCCCTGCTCCTTTTGAGACTGAACTGTCAATTTGGGGGAGCAGCAGCCAAAGCAGTGGAAGTAGCGGGAAGCGGTTTGGTGAAAAGTTTGGGGCAGATTTGAGTGCCCTGAGCTATTTTTAATATAGCTATAGTCCTCTGATCTAATGGTTCCCTATCTTTTGGTCCTATAGTCTTATGGTATACTATAGTCCTATATAGAAAGTTCTGGTATTATTAGTTCTTGATTATTTGTGATTAGTGCTCTGTGATTGTCATTGGTTGATGTTTTTTTTGGTGATTGGTGATTGAGATACTCAGTGACTAATGGTTAATGAGTTTGATGCATTTGCATGGTGTGTGTTGTAACACTGTTTGAGTATCATTTCTTATAATTGCATCGCAAGTCGGTGCTTAAAAGTTTAGTAGTTTTGAATTAGGTGATATGAATTTGGATATGGGAAAGATTGTAGATTAGACTTTTTATATGTAGTGGAACTACCAATTTTACGTCTTGATTAAAAAGTGCACCAGCAACGACTTCAATCAAAGAGGCGAATATTTGAACTTGCTCCACTCATCCAAGAAGTTTGTTGTTCACTGCTTCAAGTAGAGCCTTAACTTCGCCAAAATTTCTATACATAAGTGTGAACCTCTACTGATGTGTATTAATCATATAAAGAAATTGTCACCTTGAACAATACCAAATCCGCCAATTATACCCTCAATAAACCCTCTTGACCAACTCTTCAACCAACATAGCTTCATACCCAAAAATATCATACAATGCTCTCCCGGCAACAGCGATAGTGAGGTTAGTTATACCACCGGTTCTGGCCTTAATTTCCCTCACAAAGTCTGTCATACTAAGAGCAGTGTTTTCTGTTACGCCCATAGCGGTAGTGAAGCCCTCATCAGTGAGATCGTCAAGAACAAAACGACCATTCTCTCTTAATTTCTTTGCAGATTCAACTTCCGGATCTCCTTTAAGAGTGTGGAACCGCTTCACGGCAAGCTGGTAGTATCTGCTCACCAAATACTGCAAGTAAAGATCATCTGCTGGGTATTTCTCACTGATATCACCATAACCGGAGCTCCAGTTTCTGCGGGTGTCTTCATTACTCTCATATGGAAATACTATTCCTCTAAATATGTGGGGCTGGTCTTCCGAGTACCTTCTGAGTCTGATATAGGGGTTCTCAATGTATTCCCCAAGCTGGGTGTAGTACTCTTCAGCAGCATGCTTCGAGTCGAAAAAATAGGCAGTCTCCAGGAAATCACTCTCACCAATAATGTTACATGAGCTGGGATTTGCAGGGTTTTTTAGCTTAAAAGACCCAGGTTTTCGCTGGTTATAAGCAACTTTCATTTCTGAGATGACCTGGCTTAGCTGTTCATAGCTCAGAGGGGGCAACGGAGGCAGTTTAGAACTCCTCTGTGAGATGTAGTGGTCATAAATGTTGAGCTCGTCCAACTCCAGCTCAGCAGTGCTGGGGGAGTAGTCGAGGGGGGAGGGGGTAGAAATGGATGTCATTTGATGAGCAAATAGGCATTTGGAGCTTCTTTTATAGAATTATACATAGAAAGGAAATGTCTCTTTCAATAGAGTTCTTCGTGGATCGATTTGTCTAGATTTGTTTAGATTCCTTTTTGAATTCCTTCCTAGGTCATCTGGAAGAGAAAAAGTTAGTAAAAAATTGGAGTAACAACAACTAACATAGTAAAGTATAGAAATCAGCTAGGATAACCACGGGCTTACTTTATCTTTGAAATCAGTTTAGACTTATAGATGTGTGCATGTTTACCGGATCTACACCAGCTCATAAAATGCAAACAAAGTAAAGAAAAAGAACGCAAGTATACATTGAACTTAAAAATCATAACGCAAGCACAGAAAACTTTAGTTTCCGGAAGAAGCTAGTTTACCACAAAAAAAAAACCCAAGCATACCAAAACCTACATCATCAACTATTATATAAAACCGTTCATAAACAGGTATAAACTGTACTCGCCTCTCATAACTACACTTTGATCAAGGTCGATATATACGAAAGCCAAGATGTCACCTAACTAACATTCATTGCCAACTCAAGCAACTTGTCAAAAGAAAACCCCGGGTCTCCTTTATTGAACCCCAATAGAATCTTTAATCTCTGGTTTCTCAAGGCCACGTTCGACTCGTCCAACATCCCATAAAATTTTTGGACATTCAAAATCAAAAATTGCACCTGCTGTGGGTCTACAGCCTGAGTGTCTAATATCTCGCCTTTCATGAGAATCAAGCCTTTGTCAAGCGTGTTTTCTTCATACTTGTCAGCTAAGTCCTTATAGAAATAGATAACCGTATGAGGCTGTGCTTGGGTTCCCAATCTCTGGAACTCAGCGAGTTTTGTGAACATCAATTGTAGAGTGTTTGGGGCGTCTCCAGGGTATTGCCATTGAATATAGTGCATATCTAGCTGTTTCAGGGCTTCATTTTGTACTGGGAGAACAAACTGTGTGTTTTTCAGAGCGATTTTCTCCATCTTTTCGAACTTAGGGGTTGGTATAACCGAGGCAAATTTCGCTCCAGGAACAGTTCTTTTGAAAATACGGTTTTCTGTTGGTTTCTCAGAGCCCGAGGTTTTGGCTAGCCAGAGATATTCAACTTCTTGGGGTGTGAGAGACTGTATCTTTTCAAGGTGAAGAATCTCGGGTAGCAGATTCGGGAGAGTTTGAGTTGTCATTTTGGCAAGACAGAAAACTTATCGGAGTTTCTCTTTATGTTCACTGAGTTTGAAGTTTTTTTTGGGTTGATTTGTGGTCTTTTTGGTGATTAGAGTGGGCCTCTTATGACAGTTTTTTTTCGCTGCAGAATTTGTATGGACTTGAAGTCTCCAAGGTGATTTTCTGGACAGTTAGTCATTAGTTCTTCACGAACCATTTTTGACCTTTTTTCTAACTGAGGGTTTATTTTCATGCTCAAAATTTGTTTACTGGTAGTTTCTTCTTTTTTGGTGGTTCTATCATTTTATGGGTGCGTTTTTTATGTTTGTCAAATGTTATACTACTTTTTATGTGTAAATGACCATCAACTCTGAGCAGCCTAAACTCAGTATTTTTAAACTTCTGCCAGAGCTTTTCATCAAGGCAGCTTTCAATTATAGATAAAATGAATGCATTTCTGAATAAAAAATTCCTGGCCACGGCTCTAATAATTGCAAAAAACTACGTGAGGGCGGAGATCGTGACATGTATTTCATTGAATTCTTGAAGTAATTTAAAATGAAATACATAGCGCGTCTTGCGACCGAACAGTCAGAGGTTTTTTCTAGTTTAGTTTTCTAGGCAGTATATAGTAACTTTCCCAGAGATAAATCGCAACTCAACAGCCGATAACGTAACAGTGAACTTTCTAGAACTAAGAAAACTTACACATATACTTAAATGAACCATATAAACAATACATAAAAGCTGTATTAAATTTCATAGCCCGTATATATCCAGAAAGTGTTGTAAAGTACAACCAACATAATCATGCCAGTGCACAGATCACCCAAAATTTGCATTCCAAAACGTTACAACTACTATCTAGTCAGAAAGATACGTTGCGCTGTAACAGAAGTTCCAACATATAGAACTTATCACATGTCGTGTTTTACAACTTAAACCGCCTGTGTATCATATTTGCTGCTTAACCAGGCTACGTCTGCAGAACACAAGAGGAAATGAGCGAAAACTTATGAAAAGCTTACTAAAGACTACGAAATTCAAAAACACAATGCCATATAACGATAGAAGAATAATTAAATACAAGAATAGTCAAGGACTAGGGTAAGAGATTATCCACATTAGGTGTCCCCTATCTGCACGTGACTTACCCTCCTGTTTCTCATCTGCCAACTGGCGAGAAAACTCCTTCAATCACACAAACACCATGGCCGAGAACAACGCCACAGACGACTACTCTTACGATTACGAGTTTCTCTTTAAAAGTGAGTATTGCATATGTTTTTTTGTTTTGATTTTTGAGGGTGTGCTGGCTATTGAGATCATACTGTAATCTGTGACATGGTTGGGATATGGTGGTATATTATTATGATATATGAGTGATACCGGGGTTATATTGATATTTTCCAGCGACTGTTTTTTGGTTTTCTTATTTTTGTTGTTGTTTTTTGTTTAGTGATTGTGTTAATTCGTGTGATTTGATTTTGCGGTGGGTTAATGATTGGTTTGTTAGTGGTTTTTTTTCTGGTTGATTTTTATTCTTGTTGATTAGTTTGTTATTGAGATATTTGTATAGTGCTCCTTCTGTGATATATCTTTAGTTGATTTCGTTATCGTTTTTTTTTAGTTTTTGTTTATGACTGGTCTTTGACAGTGTCAAAAAAGTTTTGATTAACACACTTGCTCTATTTTATAAATTTAGCATGTTCATTATTGTTTGTTTGCATCTTCCGTCACCTGGTTTCACTGCCCAACCTCATCGCATCTCATCTCATGTCTCAGATTTAAGCAATCAACTAGATTCCTGTACTTTCTTTCTGCCTATACCGCACTTCTACGCACTTCACTAATGATCTTCAACATTTATTATCAAGAGTTGGTTTGTGTGTATAGTTTTGATGGACATTGTACATCCATACTGCGCATATTTGCTGCATTTGTCTCTCAAATGATCCTACCAATTCAGTAGCTTTCAGCGCTATTCTGCGCGCTGATTTTCTATTGCTATTTTGCTTTACCTATCTTGTTTTCAACTGGAGTAATCGTCCAAGCAAAATATATCATATCGCCTCGCTCGTGTGGTAGTTTTACTAACAAGTCGTCCTCATTGGAGACTCCGGGGTCGGTAAATCCAACCTTCTTCTGCGTTTCACCCGTAACGAGTTCAACATTGAATCGCGGTCCACCATTGGTGTGGAATTTGCGACTCGTACTGTTGAAATTGAAGGTAAACGGGTTAAAGCGCAGATTTGGGATACTGCTGGACAAGAGCGGTACAGAGCAATCACAAGTGCTTATTATAGAGGAGCCGTAGGAGCATTGGTTGTTTATGACATTCTGAAATCCGAAAGTTACGAGAGTGTTTCCCGTTGGTTGAAAGAGTTGAAAGAGCATGCGGATGGTAATATTATCATTGAATTGGTTGGTAACAAGTCTGATTTGGATCATCTTCGGGCGGTTCCAACAGATGAAGCCAAGAGTTTCGCAGCAGAAAACCAATTGTTGTTTACAGAAGCATCTGCATTGAATGCTCAAAATGTAGATTTATCCTTTCACCAATTGTTGAAGAGTATCTATGAGATGGTCAGCAAGCATCAGTTTGAGGCCAATGATTATAGCGGTCCAAAGCCAAGTGGGGGGAAGACGATCACTTTGACTCCGAATCCGGAGGAGAAAGTGGGGGGTACCAAGGGGTGTTGTTAAACAATCACACGAGCAAAGTCACTCGAGCGAAGCAAGTAGGGAGTCGTGTGTGATTTGCAGCTGATTTGTAGCTGATTCATAGCTAATAATCATAAACAATCAGGAAAATGGTTAGTTGAAGATAACTGGCTTCTTTTATATTGTTTGTTTTGGTGATTTCATTAGTGACTAGAGTCACCTGAGCTAATCAAGTAATCACAGTAAATAGTGGTTTGCTGAATGATCATGATTTGCTCGTTCGATTGCGTTAATAGTCATGCTTCAGTCGTTTGATTTATCTAATTGATTATGTTTATTTATCATGGAGATTTACTAGAATTCTGCGTGGAGTGTAGCGTATCACACGAGAGGGGTGAACTATCATTTTAATGTGATCGTAGCAATCACTCACTGCAGTAATTGCTCATAGTTAAAATTGATGTTGATTCCATCGCGGGCTAGCACATTCACTTTCAGCAACGTAATAAGTGATTGGCAGCTTACCGCATGATTGAAACTAATATTTGAGTATATGATTTTGACTATCTCGATGTTGAAATTGACCTATTGAAGTTGATACATTGGTAGTATGCTCGAGAGTAGTAACTAAACCACTCGCAAATACTCTAGAAATTGCACTGAAGCTTTAGCCAACAACCTCCTGATGGTGCTAGCCAGTGTCGTTGACTCAGTTATGTTATTTGATTTGTTGTGTACATATATATAGTTTCAACTGATGATTTGAGGATGTTAATATTACACAAATGTTTTAGAGTTAGGCAATGCAAAAATTATGGGACTCGTAGGTTTTTCTTTGTAGTTTTCAAGTAAAGTGGAGGATTGGCTAGGTAGTGGTAGGCGTGTGATCAGCAATGTCCTCGCTATCTTCAGATCCAATTGGAGTTGAAACGAACAGCTCTTCTATTGGCATAAGAAAACCTGTTCCACAAAAAAATTACTTGTATTCATACATTGAGCTCTCTTGCTCCATGGTCATCTCTTCATTTCAATAGCCGATAAGTTATAGAGTTCCATATCGTGTGGCCTTTTTAACTGGTCTTTGGTAGCACTAAGTAATGCCTGGCAGTTCTCTATAAAAGTGAAATAATGTATCATCTCACCTGTGAGCAAGGAGCTGTAATAAGTTGATGTTGAAACGTCACATTGGTACAACAATCTGAGCCCAGGAAAGGTTGGGGACAATCAGTCATGATAATCAGTCAATGCCTTTCCGTGTAATTGTGAACCAGTAGAAACTAAGGTAATGAAATATAACGGTAGGCTACGCATTGCTCAACAGCTCACAACTGAAAGAAACTCTACACATAATTGGTTCTCGACTAACACTAAAACAAATATTCACTAATTGCTTCGCTTCGCTCAGTAGTGACTTGACTTAGCAGTTTCAAACTACAATAAAGATAGCATACTTTTGTTGATACAGAATATACACAACTTAACCAATCCATGGACTGCAGATTAAAATTGTCAGCTAATGGACATCCAATCGTAAGCTACACCTGATCCTCACACGGATTGATGAAACCAGTCTCGCTTCGCTCTGCTGGTATCATTCTGGCTTAAACTCCTCATCCGCCTCATCCTCCTCTTCCTCACCACCTTTCTCTTGCTTCAACTTCTCAGCAGTCTTCGCATAGTCAATCTTCTTACCCCTTGTTCTAGACCCCTGGATAATGTTGCTCAGGTCAATCTCCAACAAGTCGTCGTCATCCTTATCATTATCAACGTATTCATCATTCTCGTTATAATCGTCATCATCATCTTCGTCGTCGTCGTCCGGAGGAGCATCATCGTACTTTCTTCTGTGCTTTCTCTTCTTACGTTCTCCAGTGGCTTTCCGTTTTTTCGACTCTTCTTCTTCAGTTTTCGACTCTTCAGTTTTCTCGGTGTCTTTGGACTCAGTTTTCTCAGCTTCAACAGGTTTGACCTCAGTCTTAGTTTCTGGAGCAGCCTCTGAAGCAGCCTCTGAAGCAACTTCTGGCTTATTTTCCACAATTTCTTCCTTCTTTTCGGTTTCAGACATGGGTAACGGCTGGAAATACAAAACACGAAATTTCACTTGCTAAAAACACGCGAGACACGACGCGTCTAATTAGTAACTATGCATTTTATACTAACTTTTATCCTTTTTTGATATTTATTTTTTGTTGTAATCATGTATAGTAGTATTGGTGATTCGTAGATTAATATAAGATCTTTCAAATCGTGATTATCAAATGATTTTGCTGTTTTTGAGGTGTGTGTTTATTATGTGGCTTGCTTGCGGCTGGCTGTGTTGTGCTTTCAGAAGTAGCAGGAGAAAGCTAGCTAGCCTGAGAAAAGAATGTGTTTTTTTCTCCTCAATTCAAAACTTTAGAAAGGATTATATGCACCTTTATGAGATCTAAAACTCTGTAGGTCAAAGGGCAATTAGTAGAGTTATTTGAGCTTCATCTTCCGTTACTTTGGTTAAACTTCAGTAAAGACCTCATAAACAAATCTTCAACTTGCTAGAGCATAGTAATACAATAACCCCCATTTCATGAAACAACTCTTGTTAATGGGAAGCCCGGTATCTCTCTGACTTTTCACGCTGAATTAATCACTTTCTATAATTATGTAGCTTTATAACCATACACCCATAGCCTCATAACTGGCTATATGGGGATATTATATAGCCGAATCGTGCTTGCCAGAAACACTTTTTTATAGGTTTGTACTAATAATCAATTCCATAGATCCGAATCGATTCTCCAAATTTAAAATACTCAACTGTCAACATCCCTGGATCTCTCTGAATACGTTGAAATGCGCAGATACATATCAGATCTGGGTAAACTGATTTCTGCCGCTTATTTTTGAGTTTGGAGAGAGTAGAGATCAGCTTTACTTTGTATGCTGATTCAGTTCAATTGCCGAAGGATTGACAAGTAATCAAGCTATGATTTGTAGTGCTACAAACTCTAGAACTCTATTTTCAATGCATTGTAGAAATCTATAATCGAAGAAAGCCACACTTTCTGTACGATACTGTCGGAAAGTTGAGCATGCTATAACAGGTGAATTTGTAGATAACATATATAATTCTCAGTAACCCTGCTAATTTACTTCCGAAATTATAATATCATACTAGTTTATGCTATGACGTCGATACAGGTACTAATAATTCGGTCCCGGTTGATATTCCTATTTCAGTGCTCAGCCCAGCACTTCACCAACCTTCCCCAAAATTTGAAATCTCCTTCTCTTGATAATGAGCTACAATGTATACTAAGTGTACATATAGATAGCCCCTCTCGTGCCCCACCATCCCCAATATAAGCACAAAGCCTCCCCCACCACTACCCCACCCTATACAAATGTGCAACTAAAAAAATTTCGAGCGGCACCCCGACGGATTCCGGGCGTGAGGATAATGCGAGTGAATCTCGGCCGAGGAATTGCAAAGCCTAATCCTTGATCATGAATATTTACGACATCGTGAGTTCCCCGAGGCCGATCGGTCTTGAGGAGTTCGGGGGGGCGGAAATGGTGAGTGTAAACACTTACCTATTAGCGGAGATCTGGAAAATACACTGTATAAGATTCAACGTAGACAATGCAAATGAAATTGTATTGAGTCTAATGTACGCTATGACTATTGCGAAACAATAGAAACATCATATTACACCTCCAGAGTGCAAGTGTTGCAGAGCAAAGAGGGTATCTGAGAGAAGTCTTGAAAGTGCAGCTGATTCTTTCAAACTTGATTTTGTAAGTTCTTTGTATAGTTGTTAATGATACCTCAAAAAAGGGATATACTGTTTTACCCCGTATTCGAAGATAATCTAGCGAAGCGAGACTGGATACTTACTCATCTATCTCCAAACATTGGGTAGAGAAATGTTCTCATCCTGAAATATCACTTCCGATCTCCTGAAACTTATATTATCTATTCAAAAAAATTTGTTATGAATAGGGATAGGTAGGGGTAAAGCAGGCGGGTATACTATAGTTTGAGCATTACTAGAGATAAAAATGGATCTGAATTCCTCAAAAGAGAAGCAAAATCTGAAGCTAGATGCACAGTTCAATACTTTAAACTAGCATTTCTAATGTCTACATTTTGTCTCAAATGTGAATTCCACATATAGGTGGTGGGTAACATGGAGTGTATTAGCATAAGCATAACTCGCCAGAATAGTTATGTCAAATGTATAACGCATAGCCAATCCAACTGAAGCATTTTTCTAGATATCCAAGAGCTCTGATGCAATAGTGTTTTGGCAACAGGCTAAAAGTATATAGGAGTTGTTTTAAACTCGTGATCTAAGGTGTATAACAATTCAATTTTCCAGCTTCCCTTATTACTTGCTAAACTGCTTATACACTTCACTTTCAAACTCTGCAAACCCCTCCAAAGCCGTCTTATCCCAAAATGGAAATAACTGTGTTGCGAACATCCCCACCACCCCACTGGTAGGGTCAATCCAGTAGTACAAATTAGGCAACCCGCACCAGCTGTAGTGGGGCCCTTTTCTCCCCGTAGGCAAGTCCATGTCCATTTTATGGAAGCTGGCTGTCCAGCCCATCTTATCCCCCGGAATTTTGTCGAGAACATCAATTGGATTCAGAAGCGTAGGGTCTGGGTACTGCAAGTTAGGCCCCACCTGGACACCCTCCGGAAGAAGGTCCTTAAATGAGTACTCTGCGATAGTAGAGCTTTTCAAAACCTCAACCCCGCTTCTGGTCTTTCCCTCGTGAAGGAAAATCTCTAAAAACTTGATATAATCCTCCACCTTCCCCCAGACCCCGTGACCTCCAGCGTGAAATTCCGGCACTTCTGGGTGGATTCCAATAAGAGGGATTAACTCGCCGTGGGTGTTTTCCTTCCGTTGGTGAATTTGGGCCTGGCTCTCAATCTGCAGCTTTGTGCGGATAAACGTCAAGGAGTCTGCGCCAATTGGCTTGAAAATATGATCTTTGCAAAAGGCGTCCAAAGTTGTACCCAGAGCATGGTATACGACGCGGCCAATCCAGTCAATGTTGATGCCGTAGTGCCATTTGGTCCCAGGCTCGAAGATAAGCGGCATCTGGAAGTGCTCCCACTTCAGAGTCAAAATGTTGCCGACGCCCTGGGTGTCAAGAATCTTCTTGTATGGCTCGCTGAAGAACAGGTACAGAAAGCCTGCGCTGTGAGTCAAAAGGTGTCTGATAGTAGGCTTGGTCTTGACAGGGGTGGTCTCCACTTTGCCGTCCGCAGAAAATCCGGTAAAAATCTCAATATCCTTGATTTCAGGAGCATACTTCTCAACAGCGTCGTCGATAGAGCCAATCTCACCCATGTCCAAAAGCTTGAGAAGAGCAGTGGTAGCAATGGCCTTGGTACAAGAGTAAAACGCAACTGGGGTTTCTGTGGTCACAGGAACGCCGTTGTTGACGTCAGTGACCCCTGATGCGCCTTTGTAGACCAACCCGTCTTCTCTGGTGGCCGCAGCAGCAATGACCAATGGGAGGTAGTTTTCTCTTGAAGAGTTGGTATACGAAGCAAGAATCTTGTCAATGTTGCTCATTTGAATGAATTGTGATAAATTTGATGGTTTGAGTTTCCCTGGGGGAGGGGCCTTATATAGTGTACGATCCTCGTAGAGTGGGGCTGCAGGTGGGGCGGCGGCCCCACCATAAAGTGGGGCCTGCAGAATACACGCACGGGCCCGAGACTGGTTGATTATTTGCTACACTTGGCTAAATTATTACCTATAGGGACGTTTCATATACACTGTATAATGTGTCCTAGTCACGTAACTTTTAGCTCTACAGTGACAACCACTGTGGAGACGCTCCCCTCGTCATATATCGGTTGCAATTGCGCAAACAGAAGCCCAAATTCAGGTACTTAATAAACAGGTTTACTAGTGCGCTAATACTAATATGCTTTCAGAATTGTTAAAAGACATTTTGATCTCCGGAATTTATCTTGGCTCTGTGAGTTTTCGTATACCCAGGTATTTTCATAGTGCATGACCTACCTTGTACAAATCAAACAAGGATGAGTTCTTGAGCCCACCCAAAAATATACGGAAACTAGTATGTAATGTATTTTTGAGTACTTGTACTTCTTTGTATAAACCTGCTCTCCTGCTTTCATGTAAGAGAGGTGCAGTTCTCTCAGAGTGCTTCTATTGAGTGTGCCAAGTGTACAGCCCCACTATACAGCCGCACGTAGACATTGATCGTGCACGCCTTTTCCCATCGAGTGCTTTTATCTTTGGGCTTTAACCTACCACAAAAAACCCTAGTATAGCCAATTTTAAGCTATACACACAATATCAAGGCTAAGAAATCATCCCAGGTACATATATTGTTTTAAATAATTTCAGGGAATACTCGTGTTATTTCTCGAAAAATGTTATTTCTCATCTTGTTACTCATTTGATATTTCTTAATTTGTCAGTTAACTTCACTTTCAAAAGCCCTACTTCCGTATAAATATAGTGTTAACACTTAAAACAACTTCGGAGCAGATTTCGATATTCCACATGCCATAGAAGGCACTACGCTTTCTAAAAAGTGAATCAAAGTACATTTTATTATTGTAATGTATTTCATACCTTTCTAGCTCGACTATAGTAAGTATTAGCATCATTCAAACTGCGTGTGATGCTAATGGTGAAATGGTATAGATTTAGAAAAATGTTATTAGATTAAACTTCCAAAGAACGTAAATCATTGTTCACATTCGATCGGTGCCGATTTCGACCCATCACAGAAACTGTGGAGACAGTTGCTAAACGCACTTCACCAACCAGGTTCAAGATAAGAGGCACAGTATCAAACTGATCTCTAAAAAAAAAAATGTTTCCTGATATTCAGATACAGTTCTTTGATACTGGGTAGACCTTTTGAGCTGCCGATTTGCGCCTTGCTTATGTGATAGGCAACAGTAGTGTTTCTGTAAGCTAATAAGCTGCAAGCAAAAGGAACACTGAAAGATTTGTTTGCTGAAGATTCATCCATACTCAAAGGCAAAAAGGGGAAATGGACTTTTCTTGGTATCAGTTGTAACTTTCACGCCCAAGTTCACTCAGCAATACACATAAAGAAGCCAGAATAAATCCTTATGACCGTACAGTGTCATCAGATTCAGGGTTTATCTAATACGAATTCTTCAACATAGCTTTCATCTCACGTTCACCAAATAAGCATTTCTCAGCACAATGTTCTTGTAAGTACGCTTACAAACACTATTCGAGTAGGCTCTAGGACTTTGTTGTTTATAAGTGAGAATGGCTGTAAGTTCTAAGCTGTCAAATACGTCTGATGTGTGTTGTTTAGGTCTTATTTAAATGTACAGAGGCCAAAGAAAACACAATGTCCCCGGCCTGTCAAGTTTTATGTCACGAAGACGTATAAACGCTGTACTATGCCCCTCTTTATCTTGGCAGAAATCGTTTCTTTGCTTCAATCACTTCTCGGTGATTTTTTAAATAGCCGATATGAAGATTTTGAAGGGTTTTTTGAGAATCAACACAGTAAAATCAAGGCAAGCATACACCACACTGGTCTGCTCAAGCAAAGCCTTCAAGTCATTCTAACTTATAACCATAGCTGAGTCAAATATACTTATTTATATATTTACACATTCAGCTATAACAAAGTACGTGCATTCGCTTGCTTTCCTTTAGAACGAGAGGGGCAACTGCAGACAGATTGTGGATGACACATAATCGGAGATTGAAACCTAATACATGCGTTTGATTGCATATATCAGAATGAAGCCCGCTTTTTCTGTTTCCTTCCGGCGCAGGTCACGCTTCGAAGGACAGCCCACTCACCCGGTAGGTAGCTCAAGAGCTCAATGCAAGCCCCTCACTGTTTAACGTTTCGATACCATTTCATTGTTGGTGGACCGGCTGAACCTACTCATATTGTGAGCGGAAGAGTGCATCCCTGCAATGAGGGCTGCAAACTTTTACCCAAATCCGGAAATAAGAAATATTACATTTGACAGTTCAACTTAGTGAAAAGTTTTTGGATCTAGATATCAATCATGGGCTCATCGTCAGTATAGCTGTTTGAAAAGAGTTGCGTCTTAAGAGGGGCCCATATTCACTATACCATAAATTTCAGAATCATGATTGCAAGTGATCACTATTTTTTGTATAACCCCTAGCCAAATACGACCGATCGATAGCTAATTGGCAGTAGCTGTCAATTGGCACAAATGTATACTGAAGAATCCTACATGTGATTATGTGCAGAGTTAAAAAAAAATCCAAGATAAGAGCCTCCAAAACACCGGCCTGGTTAGTAAAGTTCATATGACCAAGTATGCGCTTAAAATGATCGCCTCGGAGAACCCTTCAGCTGTAACTATTTTTTATGTTAATGCAGCCCAATGTAAGGGTCCACTGTTCACCATTTGGAATACAACCATATCATATATAGTATACCGTAATCATCTGACCGCACACATATATCTCAGGCCATATATATCATATGGGCCATTCGTTGTACCTAGCCAAGAAGTACACCTTACACCACGAGTTGACCACTCGCATGTTTTCAAAATACCAAAAGTAAGAAGAAAAATTCATGCCCCGCTCTAGCCGCCTAGAAGTCCGAATTTACATATCAACTCTCCGATTTTCTCCGGCTTATCGTAGCCTTTTTCTACACATTATTAACATAAGGCTTTTTTTGCTATATTGTACTGCGTGCTTGCTTGCAAGTGCTTCCGCAGATATCATGACAACTTACCAGTGACAACTTATAACTACTTAATAATCATAAAATCAATAAGCTGCTAGGTCAATCTCGACACCTCCGAAATGTGGGGTTGACACCCGGCTGCAAATCCTCAGCCAATCTATCCCCTCCCTTTGTTTTTGACATGACTTCGTACCCGATAATCACGATATAAAAGCGTGTAAAATCTCCAGTTTCTGTATGCCTGCTCCTACAACTCAAATCCCTTACTACGACATCGCTATCATCGGCGCTGGTTTTTCTGGCATTCTGTCGGTGTACGAGGCGCGCAAGCGCGGTCTCACCTCGCACATCTGGGATGCTCAAAACGACTTTGCCGGTACTTGGCGCCAGAACCGGTACCCTGGAGCTCGTGTGGACTCCGAGGTGCCAAACTACGAACTCAGCATTCCTGAAGTGTACGAGTCCTGGCAATGGCTGTGTCGTTTCCCAGACTGGCGGGAAATTAGAAAGTACTTCGCTCACGTTGTCAAAGTGTTGGACCTTGAGAAAGATGCAACTTTTAACACTTATATCACCGATGCTTCCTTTGATAAGTCTACTGGCTTGTGGTCTATATCCACCAAAGACGGTCTTGTTGCTCAATCGAAGATTTTCCTTCCGTTAGTTGGTTTCTCTCTGACCTTGTACAAGCCAAACTTCCCTGGCTTCTCAAAGTTCAAAGGAACTGTTCATCATCTGACCCAATGGCCTGAGCCGACTGACGACGACTATGGTGAATTGAAAGGAAAAAAGATTGGGGTCATTGGTACGGGTGCCACGGGAGTGCAAATCATTCAGGAGTCTGGCCCTAGGGCTAAAGAGTTGTACGTATTCCAGAGAACACCAAATTATGCTCTTAGAATGGGCCAGAAGCACGGGTACACCATTCCGAAAGAAAAGTACCCTGAGCTTCTTGCCAGAAGAAGAGTGTGCCCTGGCGGGTTCTCCGAGCTGGAGTGTTTTGAGAAGTGGACTGATCACACGCCGGAAGAGAGAGAAGAGTTTTTCGAGTCCTTGTGGCAAAAAGGTGGGTTCAACATTTGGGTGAACAATTATGCAGACATCATGTTCAATGATGACGCCAATCTGGATATTTATCGGTTCTGGAGAAAGAAGGTCCATGAGAGAGTCAAAGACCCGAAAGTGGCCAACAAATTAGCACCTGAAAAGGCACCTCATCCGTTTGGCACAAAGAGACCGTCCTTGGAGCAAAACTATTTTGAACAGTACAACAGAGACAACGTTCATTTGGTGGATATCAACGAGACTCCGATCAAAGAGTTCTATGAAGACGGAGTCATTCTTTCAGATGGTACAAAATGTGAGATTGATACGTTGGTCTTGGCCACCGGTTTTGATGCTGTGACCGGCTCGTTCAAGAACTTTAACATTTGGAACGCAGACCACAGCCAGACCGTCGCCGACTACTGGAACGGGCCGGACGGGTGCACAAACTACTTGGGGATCACATGCCGCGGCTATCCAAACATGTTCTTTACATTTGGTCCTTTGGCGCCAACTGCCTTTAGCAATGGGCCTTCGTGCATTGAGGTCCAAGTAGAGTACATGTTCAAGGTCATTGACCATCTCTATAAGGGAGGGTACAGCTACTTTGAGCCAGAACTGAAGTATGAGGTTGCATACAGAAAGCGGATCGATGACTATGCTGCCACCACGATGTATATGAGAGCCAAGTCTTGGTGGACGGGGGCCAACATCCCGGGGAAAAAGGTCCAGATGATAAACTTTGCTGAGGGGCTTCCTGTATATTTGAAAGTTTTGACGGCGAATGCGAAGGGGGGGTTCGAGGGGTTGACATTTTCACACTCTCCCCTGGGTGAAGCAAGTACCTGAGCGAAGTGCGTGTGCTCGCGGGTTTTCACGGGGGAATTTGAACGAACGCTCAAACAGTCAAGATATGACTGAACATGTTGGTATGTAAGCATTTGTGAGGTGAGTGTGTTAGAGAGCTCGAGTAAGAAGGACCAGCTATCGTTTTACGCAGAGTATGAAAATATACGTGAATGCGATTTTTTGTATTTGATCGTTCGTAGAAGAATTTGTTAGGTTTGTTCGTTGAATTACTCTGTATTTTTAGATATATCATGACCAAGTGTTATATCCTTTCTAATTCTAGCTGGAAATTATAGTATACAGGAGGGATTGCCCTCCCTTTTGATGTTATGAAGTTCATTGTAAGATAGACCCACGCTTAAAGTACTCGTGAGCTAATTGGATGCTATATTCTATTGGAGATAACCTAAGAAAAAAAACCATGAGAAGCTTTCCTTGAGATGGATCAAGATCAAATCCCGGAAAAGATAGAAGCCATTTGGGACAAGCCAAGTTAATGAGCATCTTTCAAGAAACTAACGTAAGCCAAGTTATAAATCATCACTCCCAGGTATATCTGAAATGGAGCTCTTTGAAAGCCCTATTTATTGTGTCCCCTCACGACGGAGAACCAGCCTCTGGTCCAGAGGTCGACCGTAGAAGTGTATGATCTTCCACCGTCCCAGAATAATCCATATCAGTGAAAGTTAACCAATTTGCTGAAATAAAAGCAAGGAAGGCGCAACCCTATTCTATACAGATAATATAACAGATCGTTCTTACCTCAACTATTCTCCAACATCCAACTCAACACAAAGTACTAAATAATACTAGACATTTCAGATATCAAAATGAAGTATGAATATGAGACACCTGTATCATACATTTCAACTTGACGTCGGTGCTAAAAATCTCAATCTCGGGTTAGTGAATATCGAATATATTCATGTCCCATTATCCCAAAATGCACCTGCGTCAGATCTCCAACGCGCATACAGATCTGTTGTGACAAGGATGACCAGTACTTCACTCTATAAGCACTATAAAAGATATTTAACCACACCAATCGATTTCTGATCATTTACAGTCAAAGGGCACACGCTCAACTCAATGCCCCTGCCATTTTAATTACCAAAACACATGTATTGAAAAACACACCTTTTATTTATGCACCGTGCGTTTTCGTCCCTTTTCGGACACCCAAACAAAGAATCTAAACCATTTCTTCTGTGCATTCAATCTTTTAAAGATTCATAAAAATAATTCAGAGTTGTTGTTGCTCATTTTCTTTTCCTTGATATTTGAAAATTACTCCCATTATCTATTCACTGACACTCACTCGCTATTCTCTCATCTTACTCTAACCTCATATTCTCTATAACATCGATGATTAACCTCAACAAAATCTTCTTCAAAACAGACACATACGAGCCTGGAACAAAGCTCCCCCTCTATGTCTTTGACACCACTGCCCTTCCTCCCCCCACCTCATGTGACTTCCCCCTGCTTCTAGACCTTCTCATCTCACGCATCCCCAGCCACCCCTACGCGCTCGTCTTTTTCACAGCCGGCCTCAGCAGCGACAAGTCCGACCAGCAAATCAAGTTCTCCTGGACTTGGGGCGTCAAGGCCTTCACCCTCATTCCCAAACAGAAAAGACGTTTACTTAGAAAAATATACATTGTTCACGAGCTGTGGTGGATCAGAGCTCTTACTGAGGTTCTCAGAAACCTTGTCAACTCGAAATTCTTGTCTCCTAACAAACTAGTCCATGTACTGCTGCTCTCCGAGCTTCTGAGGCACATTGATATTTCTCGGGTAAACATTTCTCTTGAGAATTACGCTTATGAAAAGAACAAGTTGGCTGATGACTCTAGTCCCGATCTGCTAAAAATTGTGGTTCCAATACATTCTCCCGAGGTTTTCGGCGCTCCTCTCCTATCTCATGCTTACTACCCATACACACTCTTATTCACTAAAATATGTCAAGTGTACTACTCCGACCCCTCCCCGCTCGTTCTTTTCACCAACCCCTCCGGCTCGGTGGTCTTTCGAGCCGGTGTTTTGGCAGATGCTTTCCAAAGAAACCAACTTATCACACTCAATGAGTTTGACCTTGCACTGCTTGTGACCACGTGGAAACGCTTCCTCCGGCTGCTTTCCCCGGAAGACGCCCTTATTCCTCTTCACTTGGTTCTTCTCCAGCCAGACCTCAATTCTGTGCTCTCAAAAATCGCCCTCAAGGAGACTCTCAACTCCGTGATGAACATGCTTATTACCCCTATTATTCTTCACGATATCAACCACTTATATAAGCCGTCCTCTAGAGGCTCTGCTGATGAAAGCGTCAAGAAATATTTCCAAAAGCTCGCCAAGCAACTTTCTCTGTTTACATTTGGCGATGTCAGTATGTTTTCTGAAGAAGAAAAGAAGAGGGGGCTTGTCTTTTTAGTGGGGTTGCTTGAAAACTGGCCATATTCGAATGTCAATGAACTGAGGATCCAAAATATCACTCCCAAACCACCTATAAGCAGAAAATCGCCAGACCTGGGACTTGGGGTGCTTCCGAATACATACACTGCCAATTCTTCAGTTGTCCGGGCGTATTTTGCGTTTTTTACAACCATTTTAGCCAAAAACCGGGCATTTTTGGGAGATAAAATAGCAATCTTTAACAAACTCAACAACACCTTGAATCAAAACAATTTCAATGTTGTTCCAGAGGACGATTTTGAAGCTGAAAAATCAAGACAGGTCCATGAAGTGGATTTAGAAGTAAGCAAAGAGAATGTAGAGAAGCCTGATTCGGGAGCCAAAATTAAGGCTAATTTGAAACAATACTTCAAACCTTTATCAGACTCTAACATCAACTTGACAAAACAATTCTCTACGCTTTCCATGGGGGTCAAAAGTATAGATACAAAATTTGGATTAGACAAAAGTCCAAGGAGACTGCCAGGGAAACTGCCAAAAAGGGAATTACTGGTAATAGAGGCAGAAAATAAAGAATGCCCACCAAAATTACCACCTAGGGCCATCACAGTTCCTGTTTTTGCACCCCCTCCCCCTCCCCCTAGACGGGGATCTCCAAAGCGCTCTGTGACAGCGCAAAGTTCCGTTGAGAGTCTTCAGACGTTGGAGACAAAGCGCTCTGTGTCTAGTTTGGACTGCGAGGTCTATCTGTCGTCTACGGGGACGGTCAGCATAGGGAAGAAGCTGAGTGTGGTGTTTGGGAAGGAGCTCAGAGAACAGGAGTTTATCCTGCAGAATCGGAAGCGGTATGTGGGGATAGAGAGTGGACGGGTAGGAAAGTTGGCGCAGTTGTTTGAGGAGAGAGTTGAAGGAGTTGCTTTGTTGGCTGAGTTTTCACTCACTGAAGGTTAATGGGAATGAAGATGACTTCAATTTTTTGACCCATTTGTTCAACGAATGAGAAATTCCATCAGTAGTTGGTGAATGATCTAGCTGATCGTCGTTTTCTTTCAAGGACGATTGAAACCGAGCATTTACTCTCTGAAGACTAATGAGTGGGTGGTGTAATGAAATGATTCCACCTTATGGCCTCCTTGATGAATTACTCGATTATTCGCTTGATGATTCACTTGGTGGCTTCCTAATACACACCGCTCACCATGAGCATGCCATATCCCTCCACGTTTAATGAAGGAAAAATTCACCTGATAACCTAATATTCGACAAAGTGAATTCACTGTCTACTTGCCTCTTTCATGACGTTATAAGTGAATGTGTTTACTGACACTAATTACACTCCTTTACCTGCAAATTAAGTAATAACATTATTTTCATTTCTTTATGACTGGGTGGTATCGAAGGCGATGCCCTCAAAGACTTGGTAGTTTTATAAATGATAACATGAGTAATACGGCTCTTTTGTAAATGTCCATTGTTTAGCTTGTTATGTCTTTCGATAACTCATCTTCTAAACCTTACAAGTCAATCCCAAGTATACAGCCAGTACAGTGTGATACAATTATAATAATTGTATACGACAACCACTTAGAAATTGGTGCAACTATAGCCCAAAGAACATGTTTCACCAAACTTCACAAAGAGTTTTCAAAGTGAGGTGTATTTCTGATGAAGTAAGAGCATTAGGCTGGCAAGCAGATATATGAAAAAGTACCTAAGATATGATGGGCAGAACACTGGCTTTAACACCTGTGAAGTTACTGACGCATTCGCCCGACAGTGTTACTTAACACTGGTGAATATTTTCAGCCAACCCGATCAACATTTGTCAAAATTCGTATAAGGTTTATACACACAATTAGGTTTTGTCGCGTTATTCAACTGTAATATCTGTGTCGATCTCTGAGATCGGCACGAAGGTTATATATAAATTACGAATAGTCTGTGTTTTCGTATAGCCAAGTCTTAGTCCTCAATCTCATCGAATCCTTTGCCCAAATAATGCCATACGCCCTTGTGACTGGGGCCTCCTCGGGCATTGGCTTTGAGCTTGTGAAAGAACTCATTGCCAAATCCTACAAAGTGTTCGCTGCTTCCCGAAGACTCGAGCAGATGGCCGAGCTCAAAAGCCTTGGGGCCGTGACCATACAGTGTGATGTAACTACCCCCCAAGACGTTCTTCTGATGAGAGATCTCGTATATGAAGAAACTGGAGGTAAATTGGACATATTGTGTAACAACGCCGGCATCACATGTCGCGGTCCACTTCCAGAGCTCGACATTGAACTTGCAAATAAGTGTTTCCAGGTCAATGTGATTGCACCAATTAGAGTTACCAAGGAGTTTCTTCCTCTTCTCATAGCCGCAAAAGGGGTGGTTTCCTTCACTGGATCAATCGCTTCTGTTCTCCCTTATCCTTTCACAGGAGTGTATTCTGCGTCGAAGTCGGCTTTACACATGTATGTGCAGACACTCAGACCAGAGCTCGAGTTGTATGACGTGCGTGTTCTTGAGGTGTTGACAGGAATAGTTGCCACGGACATATGTGAAAAGTACGAGCTTTCTGAATCACTGGAGTTGAACTTTCCCGAGGGCATTGCTGCTGTGAATGCACACAGCGATATGAAGGCCGAGTCAACTGCGCAGAACCCTAAAAAATACGCTAGAAACGTGGTGAAGGATTTAATGAGTAGTAAGCCAAAAAGAAGGGGGATCACTTATAGAGGCGGGATGGCCTCTGTGGGGCACATCATGAGGTATGTACCTGAACGAGTTGTTCATATGGCGGTGAAACATGATCTTAAGTTGGGAAAGTTGAAGGAAATTGTCAGAACTAAGAGAGATTTGAAGGAATTAACTAATGAAAGGAAGAGTGATGAGAAGAGTGAAGAGAAAATGGAATAAGATTAAATTGAATCTAGACATACACTTATGTAATATTAGATGGGTTTATATACATGTTTATAGACGGTAGTTATGGTTTTAAAACTATTGTGTAACACAATCGTTTACCATGTTTTTGTTATTTACGACTCAAATGAATGTTAAAACAAGTTTCAGTATCTGTAAATACAAAATCTTCTGGAGAGTTCAATTTGTACAATTCTATCTGGAAGGATATGTCTGATCACATTTCCAAGTTCAAAGTAAGATATTTGCTAACAACAAGGCCCGAAGTTGGTTTTATTGTATATCTACTAATAACGCAGATACTACTAACAATCCAACGTCAGAACTAGAGATCCAAACAATAAAATTTAACAAGAAAAGCCTCATGAAAATCTGTATAACCATACACCCGTCCTATCTAGCCCCTTCGTGTAGTATATAGTAGTGCTTACACGCTAAAGGCCCCCCATAATGGTACATAAGAAATAACTTACCCTGATCAAAAATTTCACTAAATAGTGCAACTGATAATCACAACCAGATAAACCAAGTGCACCTCGACGAAAAACCTTGAAATTCAGTCAAAGATTATCGCCATCACGCCACAGTCCATTTGAAGTGCATCCCTCAATTCTGTGGAATATTGTGAAATACAATTGAGCACCGACTTCAAAATTAAAAAAATCGAGCACACATCAAAAAGTAAGGAAAAATATGGTCCAGGTATCTAGAAAAACACGTCTTTCAGATCTCATACACTTCCGTGTGAAAGTGACTACTCTTGACGGTCGTCATGTGATTGGCGAGCTTCTAGCGTTTGACAAATACATGAATTTGGTTCTCGCAGACAGTGAGGAGTTTCGCATCACGAACAAACTGAAGAATGCTATTAAAGACGCGAAACGGTCTGGGCAGCTCAGTACAGAAGACTTAGTTCGAGAGGATAAGAGAGCCTTAGGGTTGGTCATACTAAGGGGGGTCAACGTGATTGGAGTCACCATAGAGGGCAAGCCTCCTGTTGACAAATCAAGCCGAATGGGGGTGAAAAAGAGCGCGGGAGGTGTGGCAAAGCCAGCGAAGAAGGAGGGTGCAAACAAGGCCTTGGCTGCAGCTTTAAGAGCACCTATGAAGACAGTAGGTGGCTTTGGAGGAGTCTCGAAATTCCAGCCCCCTCCAGGATTCAAAAAGAAGTAGGGAGCTTATTTTTTTTTCAAGGTTTTGTGGTGTATAGATAGATCTGTTCGAAAATATATCAGAGACTTACGAACTGATTGGTATCACTGATATTGGTCTATACGGCCTTTTTGGGTTGAATGCTGTTCTAATGTATTGAAGTAATGTGTTAATCTATGATTGTAAATTCGTGTAGTTCGGGACTTAGACTCTTCCTATTTAAAGAATTGATTTGATGCTTTCCAGTGTTGACCATATTACAGACGGTACCTAATATACATTCAATGTTTAGCTGGTTCGTAGGTTAAACTGATCTAAAGTCTACAGGACTGGTTTTTCTGGTTCATATTCGATGAATTTTGTAATTTTTTATGGAGGTTGTTCCAATGTCTGACGCTTGGTGAGAAGTTTCTGAAGTTATGTAGGTTCGTGATTAACTCTATGATAGTTAATTAATGGCACTTGTCACTTCTTTAAGACTCAAGAGAAATATTGAAGAAATATTGAAGAAATATCGAACTGAATCAATTTTGAATTTTTCTTGAAAACACCTTTTTCTCATTTTTTCTACTATTCATGAAAATTACGGAAGATTGGAACCCGTAAATGGAATAAACAAGTTTTTCGTAAACCAAGTGTTCATAATAGAGCTTTTGATCTCTCCACTTGTTGGCTTCAATCAAGTCCTTTTTGAACGTTAATGGCACAGGGGCAGATCTCTATTAGCAAAGATCGTGCTCATTACAAGGAGCTTAGAGTCTCGTAAAACCTGAGCTCGCGATATCTATGGCTACATCAGTTGTATCTGGACGCTTGGAATTGTCTGGGCTTTGATTTTCCTTGGTGTTGTTGTGATTCATTTTCCCGGTTGGTAAGGCGTCTATTAGTGGTGCTTTGACTGCAGAACGAAAGCCCAAAAGTAGCCTAAATCACTTTTAAAAAGACAATTCTCTTGATGATAGCTGAAGACACAAGCCAATAGCTTAAAAACTTTATTTCATTAAACTCTTGATGTGACCATCCCTGGGAGATCTTCAGTCACTTAATTATCTGAAAAGTCATGCTTCACCTATGTATTGATCAACCATATAAGCATCTACTGGATTTCTATTTGTAATGAAAATCTACAACTCTATTCAGAGCTTCATTGCTTCACCAGTTATAATTTACTCCTTAGATAACGGTGTTTACATAATTTGAAACCTAAGCTTTTACTTTTGAGTCGCAAACTCCCAAGTTTTATCTAAATGCCTTGTTATGAACATACCGTAGTTGCCAAATACATTACGCGCTTCCTATGTGAAGCTATATTACCAGATGTGCAACCTTCCTCGTGAAGCCAATGAGTACCTCTCAGTCAACTAAGCCATCAAGCATCGATCAAGAGAAACCCCTATGAAGCCCTTCTTTGGCGTACCCCCGGACCATACAAGCTGTCAATGCACCCATGCATGCGCCGATCATTAAGCGAAGGCAGTGCGGGTTGACGATAGAACAGTATGTTGTGGCATAATTTCAAGCTATTCTAGGTTATAGATTCATTGTTATATGCTGCACTTCAGCATATGTGTCTCAGTATGCTTATACACCGGTATGCCCAAGTGTGAACATACTATGTGAATTGGCAATGGTATACAGAAGCTCTTTGAAACACTTGTAGACAGTTGGAAAATATGAAGGTTCATTTGAAGCACTTTGAATGAGGCACCGGTTTTTTTCCATTCGACTCCATCAATCATTCCACCGGCACTCTTGATAGTGATCAGATTTGCCTTTGGCAAGTAGAGTGTATACTGACATTCTCCTAAACATACATGTGAATATGATTTCGGTATATATGATAGTGTAGTGTATGAAATGTGAAATGAGTAGCATTTGCATGCTGACGTATATCAGCTATTTAATAGGACAGATGTGAATACAGATCTGTGTAGCCACGAAATCCGACATTTGTCTACGAACTTATCAGCTAAACTTTCAAAAGATAAAAGAAAAGCAATTGAACAGGAGCCGTATTTTCACCTATCAACAAATTATATACACAACAGTTGTGGTACAACTACAACCACCCTGATTGAATTGATCACAATCAAGCCAATAACGTGGCATAAAATCGCGCTGACTAAATCCGAGGTAATTGTATTAATATCGGCTGCAGGGATCCCGGAGGTGTCAAGTGACTATAGACTTGAAGGAGAAATACAATCAATTTATAAGCTATAAACAATAACTACATCAAGCTAACATTGTTGAACATACATAATCATTATGATCAACATGATAGCCAATTTCCGACTCACAATTGAACTCTGTGGAAAGATTCGTATAAATCATGACCATGACTGAAAAATATATTACACTGCATTGAGAGCAAAGCAAACGGTAGAATAACAACAACACGTACACCATTAATTAGGGCTATATGAATTGCAAAAAATAATCCAGTGTATAAGTATACATAACAGTTTGTAGTAAAAAATTTTCACTTCGACCTCGGGCCCGAGATCAGCCCCACCGCGGTTCAACTCCATTCCCCGAGTCGGCCCCTGCTTATTTTTTCTCCCCACATTATTGGCCAGGGTGAAACCCGTGCATATATAAATCCACCTCATCCCCAAAACTTTCATCCTCAATGTTTGCCGCAAGAAACATCAAGACCTCTGTCCGGGGTTTTGCGACCGTGGGCAAGTTTACTCCTGACCTGAAGGTGCTTCAGAACCTTGTGGAGGATTTCTCTTATCTCAACTATAAAAACAACCTTGCCAATGTGCAGATTGTGAAGGAACGTCTTGGGCGTCCCCTCACTTATGCAGAGAAATTGCTTTATGGTCACATTGACAAGCCTCATGAACAGGAGATTGAGCGTGGGATTTCCTACCTTAAACTTCGTCCTGACCGTGTCGCATGTCAAGATGCTACTGCTCAGATGGCTATTCTTCAATTCATGAGTGCCGGCCTTCCAGAGGTTGCCACTCCTGTCACCGTTCACTGTGACCACCTTATTCAGGCCCAGGTTGGTGGGGCTGCTGACCTCAAGAGAGCCGTGGACATCAACAAGGAAGTTTATGATTTCCTTGCTACCGCATGTGCAAAGTACAACATTGGTTTCTGGAAGCCAGGTTCCGGTATTATTCACCAGATTGTGCTTGAGAACTATGCATTCCCAGGTGCCCTTATCATTGGTACCGACTCGCACACTCCTAACGCTGGTGGTCTTGGTCAGCTTGCCATTGGTGTTGGTGGTGCCGATGCTGTGGACGTGATGTCTGGTCTTCCATGGGAGTTGAAGGCCCCTAAGATCATGGGTGTCAAGTTGACGGGTAAGATGAGCGGCTGGGCTTCTCCAAAGGACATTATTCTTAAGCTTGCCGGAATCACCACCGTCAAGGGTGGTACCGGTAAGATTGTGGAGTACTACGGTCCTGGTGTTGAGACATTTTCCTGTACCGGTATGGGTACCATTTGTAATATGGGTGCCGAGATTGGTGCCACCACTTCGGTGTTCCCATTCAACAAGCTGATGGTGGAGTACCTTGACGCCACTGGCCGTCAGAACGTTGCTGAATTTGCCAATGTTTACAAGGACACCTTCCTTTCTGCCGACGAGGGATGCGAGTACGACGAGCACCATGAGATTGACTTGAACACTCTTGAGCCGTACGTGAACGGGCCTTTCACCCCGGACCTCGCCACCCCTGTGTCCAAGATGGCAGAGACTGCTGCCAAGAACGACTGGCCATTTGAGGTGAAGGTTGGTTTGATTGGATCTTGCACCAACTCGTCCTATGAAGACATGACCAGATCTGCACTGATCATCAAGGATGCTGCATCGCACGGTATCAAGGCCAAGTCCATCTTCACGGTGACCCCTGGTTCCGAGCAGGTGCGTGCCACCATCGAGAGAGATGGCCAGATCGGCACATTTAAGGAGTTTGGCGGCATTGTGCTCGCCAACGCCTGTGGCCCATGTATCGGTCAGTGGGACCGTCGTGACATCAAGAAGGGCGACAAGAACACGATCGTGTCTTCTTTCAACAGAAACTTTACCTCGAGAAACGATGGAAACCCACAGACCCACGCTTTTGTGGCTTCCCCTGAGATGGTGACCGCTTACGCTATTGCTGGTGACCTTCGTTTCAACCCATTGACTGACAAGTTGAAGGACAAGGACGGTAACGAGTTTTTGTTGAAGCCTCCAACAGGGTTGGGTCTTCCACCAAAGGGATACGACCCAGGTGAAAACACATACCAGGCTCCTCCAAAGGACAGACACCTGGTTAGTGTTGCCGTTTCGCCAACCTCTGACCGTTTGCAGCTTCTTACTCCATTCAAGAAGTGGGACGGTAAGGACGCTCTTGAGTTGCCTATTTTGATCAAGGCTGAGGGTAAGGTGACTACAGACCACATCTCGATGGCTGGTCCTTGGTTGAAGTACAGAGGTCACTTGGAGAACATTCTGAACAACTATATGATTGGGGCCATCAACATTGAGAACAAGAAGGCTAACTGCATCCAGAACAAGATGACTGGCGAGTGGGCTGGTGTTCCAGAGGTTGCCAAGTACTACAGAGACCACGGCGTTAGATGGGTTGTTGTGGGTGCGGAGAACATGGGAGAGGGTTCTTCCAGAGAGCACGCTGCTTTGGAGCCTAGATTTTTGGGTGGGTTTGCTATCATCACAAAGTCTTTCGCCAGAATTCACGAGACTAACTTGAAGAAGCAGGGCTTGTTGCCATTGAACTTCATCCACGGCGAGGACTACGACAAGATTCAGCCAAATGACAAGATTTCTATTCTCGGATTGCAGGATTTCGCCCCAGGAAAGCCATTGACTTACGAGGTGACGACGCCTGAGGGGGAGAAGTGGAGAAGCGAGTTGAGTCATACATTCAACCAGGAGCAGATTGGCTGGTTCAAGGCTGGTTCTGCTTTGAATAGAATGGCGGAGTTGGCTGGGAAGAAGTGAACGAACTACGAACCACTCACTAAGCACAGGCGAAGCGAGCAAGTATGTATAGCACCAATTCAATATGAGTCTATCTCGAGGTGAGTTGGTATATTGAAATAACTGAGCAATGCAAGAATGTAGTAATGTATATACTGTAGAATCATAGCTTTTTTAACCTTGAGGTGTGGTATTTAAGTAATCAAGTAGTCAAGTAGATTGACCAGATCAGATAACAAATGGTGTATTGGAGTAATGCATCTTGCGAGTGTATTGACTAATTGTTAGATTTGAACATAACGTCACTAAGAATGAAATTCATTTATTTTCGTAGAAACGAAATAAGTGTAAGCATTGCAAGTCTTGTGATTTTGAGGTATTTCATTTGTACTTCGAGTGTTACTGTGAATGCAAAGGACAAGAGAGTGTAGGTCCTAGTATACTAAACTTATGAAAAATTTACCACTCAAATATCAACAAAAATACAAACTGATTGAAATTGACTTAGCATTATCAGCAAGTGCCCGGTCCCGGCCTGTAGGCCATGGCTTCGGACAAATGCATCCGTATACCCGCTCGAATCATTTCCTGATCAATGATGATTTGTTGATCATTGATGATCACAATAACTGACCAACAACAGGAGAAAAGGAACTTATTTCAGGTAAGCCAGGTCTTTTGTATTAGATTGAATCAAAGTTAGTCAACTACGGGGATCAGTAAACAGCACTCAAAGTGATGGAAGACTATGAACAGTCGAGCACTTCACCCTTTTTTTTCTGGATAGCATATATTAGGTGTATACTAGCAAGGTATCGCATCGTATATTATAGTATGTATATCTCGCTACAGCTGAATTTGAATATAAATACAGCTTCGATGCAAGAACTTTTGGGATGCGTAATGTTGACGCAGTTGTTTTTGAATATCCATAAGTATAAACTATAGTTGGAGCGAAACTTCGCATCTTCTTCTGAACTTCCCTACCTGACCTTTTCCTTGATATCATGGATTATGCTCCTTTCGACGGCCCAGTTTGTGCGCTTAAAAAGCCCAGATCATCCTATGAGAGCCTGAAGAAGACTGTTCGATATAGAATCGAACTGGACACACTTACATCATATGAGCATCATAGTGTCAAGGCAAACTTTTTTGAGATCTGATGATTACATAATAGATATGGCCACAGCCAAACATGCGGATCATAAATCACGCTAGGATTTGGATGACGCTTAGACTAAAATCATTGAACAGTAATTCAGCTATCACATTCGAATAAGTCAGTTTTACAAAATAAGCAGAGCATCCCAAATCAGTAGTTTAAGATACAAAAAAATCACTCTACAATAAGATGCTATAGTTGAGGCTTGGGATATCTTTCCGTTGGTAGGCGTTTGAGCACTTTACTTTGAGCGTACCTACCTGTGTGTGTGCTCTACCCTCGAGAAAAATGCATTGCGTACATTTCATTTGCATTCTCTTTATTCAATAATGGATGAAGCCTATCCACTTTTGACTTTCATCACTTAGTTTAATTTCAAATATTCAATGCTGAGTCTTCTGGTTTTGTTACGGTGTTAATTGTAACTATTGTCTAAAGCTACAGTGCATACTGTCGTGTAGACTTTCAACCATCGTACCAGGTCTCTGTTCAACAAATTAAAGAGTGATTTAAATTAAGTTTCTAAAACAACTCAGCGAAACGGATCAACTTTGTTTTCGTTCAAGCTGGTCTTCGCTCTAGTTGGTTCTGGTCTTGAGCCCTGCAGCAACTCATCGACTACCCCATAAACCACCCAAATCAACCCATAATCAGCCATACAAACCCTTAAAAAACAACAGAAAAAAGTTACTCAAGAACCCTGCCAGTCAAAAGAAACAAGAAAAACATGACCAATAGTAGGATTGAAAAGCCTCTCCCCCCGCTTCGGTCTCCCCAGGCCTACTCAGACCTCTCGAAACGTGAGCTAGTCATGCTCCTTCTACAGTCACTCTCAGACCTCGGGTTTGAGAAAACACGCAAATCTCTTGAACAGGAGTCAGGAGTCACTCCCTCCCCACCCCCACCCGAATATGAAACCTTTTTCACCACAATTCAAAATGGCCACTTTGACCAGGCTCTAGTCATGCTTTCTCTGCTTCCTCTTCTAGATGATCTCTCATACGAACAGTCCCAGAAATCTCTCTTCTCGGCATTCCCCGATCTCTCATATCTCGCTGACAACCCCGAGTCCCCTACCCCTCTATCTCCTCCCCGCTCTTCTAAGTCTACGCACGACGCGGCCAGATTCTTGATTTTACGTCAAAAATGCTTAGAACTTCTCCTAATACACAAGTCCCCTAAAGAAGCTGCGCTGTGCCTTCGAGGCCTCCCCCCGTCTCCCTCTCTAGCCAAACTCACATCTCTACTTCTCGACGAGCTGAGCGACCTGGACTATCTTCATTCACTTGGATTCGCCGGCCAGTCACCCAAAGAAGCCAGATCCAAGTTGGCCTCGGACTTAGCGGCTCTCTTTCCCCTCCTCCACCCCCCTCACAGACTTTCGTCTCTCTTGAACCAGGCACGCGCGCACCAGCGCCAAAAAAACTTGCTCACTGGGTGCGACCAACCCTGGTCAGTTTTTGAGGATATCCGCTTCGACACAACGCTGTTCCCATGCAAAATAGCTCAGACGCTAGTCTTTCCTAGTAAAGAGGTCTGGAGAGTGCGTTTCCTGCGCTCTGGAAAGTACTTGGCTGTGGCGTGCAACAGCAGTACCGTTAGCCTCTTCCAAATCGAAGGCACAAAGGCCAAGCACTGCAGAACCTTGACTGGTCATACTCGGCCCGTGGTCACGTGTTGCTGGTCGCTAGACGACCAGCGTCTTCTCACAGGCGCCTTGGACCTGCGACTCAACGTCTGGGATGTGGAGACTGGGGCGTTGGAGCATCTGGTCACTCTTAACCCACATCCAAAAGAGGGCTCTGCTGGACCCGTGGCTCAAGCATGCGCGTTTCTTGAAGATGGGTCGTTTGTGGCTGGCCTGGCCGAGAAAGAATTGGTCCACTTCGATGCCGGTGGAAACGAGCTTTTCCGCTGGTCGGGCTCACGCGTGTTAGACTTAGTCGCGATCGCTGGCCATGTGATTACGGTCAGTAAAACATCATTAAGCGTATTTGATGTTTTTCTGAGGAAAAAAGTGCGCTCTATAAGCGTGGGTCGCCACCTAACCACAATGGTGGCCCTGGCAACTGACCCACGGCACGTGTTGGTCCAAGGGCTGCCGGACGTCATGCAGATTTGGGACTGGACTACGGGGGTGCTAGTCCAGCGCTTTGCGGGGCATGTACTGGGGCGGTATGTTATCAAGTCATGTTTTTCTGGTCCGGACGAAGCCATGGTGCTTTCCGGGACGGAGAACGGTCGCATCTGCGTGTGGAACAAGCGGTACGCGGCGTTGGTGGTAGCATTGAAGGGCCACGCCTCGTTGGTCAACTGTGTAGATTTTAGCAGAGAGGGGGGTGTCTTTGCTAGTGGGGGGGATGATGGAAAGGTGAGAATTTGGGGGGTGGAGGGGGAAGCGGAAGGCCTGGAGGGGGTGGAGGAGATGATCGATGTAGGGGGGGACGATGACGATGGGGGAGATGGGGATGTCCTGAGTGATGAGGGGGTGGAGCATAGTGTTAGAATGATTTGAGTTGCTTCCGAGCGCCTTCTGAGCGAAGCGTGGAAGTACGTTAACAAGGTGAGTCATTTTGACTAGCTCGTGTACTTATGATAAACACGTTAATGAGCCAATACATTAGACTAGCTCATATACACCACCTGAAAAACAAATCAGCCATAGTGCTTATATAATGACGAAAACTTGTGAGCTCTCCTAGATCACTATTCTCTGGAAGTAACAATACCTGTATTCCATATGCCATATTCTTATTCCATGATCGGATATCATTATACAGTCTCTCAAGATTTTTAAAATGTAAGTAGAACAGCCAAGGGTATAAATTGTGTTATCACATCAATATCTTGCGGAGGCCAATGTCTCGCGTCTGGCTTTTTGGCAAGGAAAGATAAGGCTTACTAGAACAGGTTTAATTACTCATTTAGCTGATGAGAAGGCAAATTAAAGTATTTTCATGGTTTCTCAAGAATTTGATTTGTTTATATGTTTTTGTAGGAATGAAACCCTGTTTAAAATGTATCTCTAAATGCTTTTTCAATTTTAAAGAGGCGCTCAAGAGAAACTCAAGGTCAGTGAAGTTCTTAGCCCAGCAGTCCAACAGATTTGATGTGCACTCTTCATAATTCCCATACGTCTACTTGAAATTTAAGTGATCCACACGCTGTAAGAGTCGCCTTCTGGTTTGTAACAACAGCTCATTTTAAAAGGCTGGAGCAAATACTACTAATGTGATAAGTTATTTATTTCTGAAAGAATGTTTTTTTATGTAGAATAATGTCCTTTATTGAGTGAATAATTATAGATAGTTGTATCATTTAGAACCAGCTTAGTAATTTGTCATCTCACTTCGCTCGAGAGGACTCAATCAGAATATATATGATCCATCGAATGCAACATCAGACTATTCAAAACCCCCCTTTCAAACTTCCACAAAACCATCACCAAACCCCAGCTTGCAGCCGCTACAACATTCCAAACCCCTCCACTTAAAGCCTTATTTATTTCTTGAGCTGATCTACTCAGATTTTTAGCCAACCTTTGACTCAATTTCTGGCTGATGATGCGGCACACTCCAAGAAGTACGCGCGACATAATATATAGGGTGATTTGTTGAGATATTCCATTGGCAAAGAATGGGATTTGATTACCAAAGACAACAAACCCAGAAGCGAAGGCTGACAAGAAATAGTCGATTTTCGTAGGGTTGGCTCTCACCTTAGATAAGCATATTAGAAACAGCTTATAGAGACCAGCAAAGAGAGTGAGAGAGAGACCATGCTTTTGAGAGCTTTCAACCACACGAAGTAGTTTTATTCTCAAATCTTTCATGCTCTTGATTTTGGAGAAGATTATTAGAAGCGTGAAGGAGTGTGCAAGTCTAAGTTTGGAGCCATAGAGATAGCCTTTTTTAGACAGACTGAGGATTCTTTTCAAGTCTGACATGTTTTCCGGTAGTTTGATCTTTCAGCGGTTTAGTTCCTTGATAACTTTTGGTGAATTTGAAATTTCAATTTGAAGCCTTTGCTGGAGCAATCACGGTTAATCGGGTGGACTAGTCAAATGGGGTAGTAGAAGAGAAGAATTTTGCTGAGTAGTATATTCGCTGTATTTCGGTTCTTTCCTTTGTTTGGTTGAATGTAGATATTTAGTCTATACTATGGTGGATTCTTTATTATTGACATAAATATTTCATGTGCCAGCACATGCCGTCTGATGTGCTGTTTTTTGTGACGTATGTCAACTCCTGATAGTCGATGAGCTGGGGTTGATTTTTTGGGTGGGAAAAGTGCGAGAAATGTTAACATCTAGTAGTTTGTAGGATGAGTAACGAAAATTTGGTGGTTCCTTGGGGCTAGTTGAATGCATGATGCATGTATTTTCATAGAGGTATAAAGCATAAAAATAAAGGCTTTTGATCTATTTTATAAAGGCTTTGGTTTTCAATAGGATAAGGATTGATAAGGGCATTGTCATTGAGTGCGCTTTCGCTGACTTTTTTCATTTTTGAAATCTTCCGCTTTACTTTTGAAATGTGCTTCTTTTGGTTTAACATGGTATACTATGGTTGTTTTGATCTTTGATTGATTGTGAGCTTCCATAAGACAACTAGATATCATCTGGGCTAGATCCGAGAGAATTTGCGATCGTAATTACTCTGTTGATTATGGGAAGATGCAATACAATTCAATAAACAAAGAAGTATATGATACTGTAGCATCCTACCAATGTTGTTCAAAAGTGCTATATCCGTAAACAAAACCTATAGCAAATCCACATTTGATTTATCCCCTCATCACAAGCCTTAAACCTAAGAATCCTTAAATACACTCCAGCTACCAAAACCTTACCAGCTCACGTGAAGAATATATAAATCCAATTTAAAAATAACACTTACTCTCAAAATCTTTCTCCTTCTGTCAATTTTTTTGTTCTTCTCTCCTCTCTCTTTGGCACTACGAGTTGACTCTTCTACTCACTTTTATGCCACTTCCAAGAAAATACAGAAAACCCACCAACCCGCCACCAAAACTCAAAAAAAGAGAGAAAGACAAAACCTCCAAAAACTTCATCAAGAACCCAACCAAATGCTGTAAAACACTTCTAGAATTTCGCGTAAAGCTTGGCATAACTGAGGAAGAAGTGAAAACCCACATAAATAAACAAAAGACACTCGACAGAATATACGACAACGACGGGAAAAATCATACTCTAGACCAGCTATCCGAGAAGCTTGCTTCCTTAAGAATCTTCAAAAAAACGACTTTAGAGGAGATTAGAGTGATGGTTTCCCAGTGTGTTGACTTGTGTCTTTACTCTTACTTCAGCAACCCTGAAAATTGTAAAGAATATAACAGTGTATCTTTTTTTGAATACTCTAGTGGAATGTGTACCAAACTTTGGCGCTTGAATGAGCTGCTCGACTCAACTCAGATAATCAGTCTTCGTGAACTGATGAGGGCGGTCTTCTATACTCTATTTTCTAGCCAGTGCCTTGATATCAAGTCAAAGTGGGAGAAGAAATACGGCGTAAAGACACGCACTAACCAAGAGCTCTATGAAAGTTTTGCTGTTTCACTCCATAGAAATTTCCCGCAGCTTTCCAAAGACAAGTGTCTCAAAACGTCGAAGCATATCCTTGATAACTTCATTCACTCGCAGTGGGCCAAGTGTGTGTTTTATGTGTGTTTGGAGTCCGGTCTTGACTCGGCCTTCGTAAGCCCTCTCTTGAAGAAATCTTTTTCAGGGCATATACTTGAATCACTTTGCTGGCAGTGCATGGAGTATCTGAAACAGTGGCAGAGCATTCTAAATGACTGGTCCGTCAAGTTGGGCGTTGAGGGATCCACGAAAATATGTGCTTTGCCCGATCTAAACTTGCTTATGGAGTTTAACACAGGGGCGGAGTTCGTGGAAGGGGTTCATGTGATGAAGTATGTGGGGGAGGTGATGGCATGTCAGTTCGTGAGGGAGCATAGTGAGGATTTGGCGAAGGAGACTGTGGAGAAGAGAGAGCTTGTTTTGGCGGTGAGAAAGATGGGTGTTTGGGCGGATGAAGCTTTTCGGAGGGATGCTGACTGATTTTCTGTTTTCGGTGGTTTGTAAATGTCTCATTTCGAAGGCGAAATGTATTTCCTTGGCTTGAGGTTTTGTAATATTTGATCATTTCATAATTACCTATGCGTGCTTTCAAAATCAAGAACTCCACCTCAGATATAAGCTTTAGAACCTTCTACATTGAACATCAGTCAAATAAGACACTTGAATGTTTTACAGGGTAATGAGATAGTAGACAGCCAGCGTGGGTTTATTGGTCTTTTATTCAAAGTTAGTAAGTAATGTTACTTCAGTGATGTATGATGCCAGAGGTGTTCGCACTTCTTAGAAAACCACTGTAATCTGAGTGATATGTAAATTATGTCATTTGTGCTGCAAGTATGTAATATCAAAAACACTACACCAATATGTTCATGAATAATAACAGTTAATTGAACTCCCAAACTCCATCTCCAAACAAATTATATAAACGTACGATCAATAACCCCAGTACCACTATACAAAATCACTCTTCATTCAAAAGTCTCTCTTGCTCCTCCTCTTCCCCATCAACCAATTCATCAAATTTGAGTGCTTCTTGCTCCCCCCTCTCCATATCGAGCATCAGGAAAATTGGCAAGCTCACCACCAACAATATCCAGAGAAACCAGAAACAATGTCTGATGTTATGTGTCTTGTCTGTGATGAGCCCCACTACAAAAGGACCTAAAATCAGACTGCCCTTATCTGTGACGGCAAATAACGCGAAAAAAAGACTCTCTTTCCCCTTCGGAATGAGAAGCCCAAAAAGAGACCGCAGAATGGTTGCGAGCCCCCCCAATGAGACACCATACCAGCACGCCAACACGTACATTTCTGACTTGTGTTTTAGGCCGAAACTTGAAAAGAAGAAGCCTAAAATGCCGTAGAATGGGATCACCAGCAGCCAAGCAATGATGATGAGAAGGGTATTTTTTAGCGAGATTCCTAGCTTATTGTTGAGGACGTTTGGAATGACGATGGTTCCGCCAATAGCAAACAAGATCAGGAGAACGCCAATCACCGCGAGTTCTTGAGTTTTCATCAGAAGCTCGGTTTTGCTGAAAAGGATGGCGGCCAGATTGATTGTTGTGACCAGGTCCAGGATGACAAACCATCCAGCCAAAAAGATGCACACATCCTTGAGTATTCTGATTTGCTGAAACGCAAGGAAAAGATTTATCCAGCCTATTTTCAAGTACTCTTTACAATAAAAGAGTTTCTTATAGAGAATGTTTTCTGTGCTTACTTTTGCATTGAGAGAAATAGGACTACTTACTTTTCTACTGTGAAGAGTGAATACGACAGGAAACTGGAAAACGAACCACCACGCGCCTACGAAAAGAATAGCATACTGAAGAGATGCTATGGAAGAGCCTGTTTTCACCACTATAGCCATGGTGGAGAGCTGCACTAGGAGAGCAGCCAAGTAACCAAGACCAGAACAAAGACCCAGGATCTTCAGACTGACCACGGCCTTAGGCAGGTCCAGCACGTAGTTCTCCACAAGGATAGGGAGGAACAGGTTACCACACACGTTGACCACACCGTAGCATACATTAGCTAATACTGCATGGAGTGCAGCTCTATAATAATTTTCCGTCAGAAGGGCTGCAAAACCCATAGTAATTAACGAGCCTATAAAACCAAAACCTAAAAGAAGGCCCTTTTTGTAATTGCCCTTGTCGGCAAACCCTGTGACTGAGACCACGGTGAGGGTCTGGATAAGCACAGAGAGAGAAAAAACATAGAGTGTAAAAGATGAAGGGTCTAGATACTTACCAAACACGTTCACTACACACGGGGAAGAGCTAGCAACTTTTAAGGAGCGCTCCACTAAAGTGCTGTTGCCGGGGGAAGGGGGAAGGGGGTCGATAGGAGGTACAGAGCAGCTCTTGGAGTGGTCTGAGGGGAGTACTCCGTTATCTCTAGCAAATTGTTCAAGAAGAAGGGGAACATATGTAGAGACGGCACTGACAATAAACGGTTCAGTGGCCCAGGAATAGAGACACCACCCAAAGATTTCTGTTTTGGAGGTGGGGCCCGAGTAGTATGAGGTGAGTGTGTTTTGGCGAGGGCGGGGCATGTTCTATTTTTGTGCGAGTAGGGATAGCAGTATAGTAGTTTGTAGCAGTTTGTAGCAGCTTATGTTTCCCTTATCGGCCTTTATTTGCCTTTCTTTTTTTTTGGGGCTGTTTTATGGTTTTTTTTTTGTATGGTATCCGATTAATATTTGATCCTAATTATTTTGTCCCAAGTGTATATTTGAAACAGTGCGAAAGTGAGGAATATTTTGTATGCACTATTTTGTAAGAAAGAGAGGAAAAGTGAGTAGGAGATATGAGATAGGAGAAAGCAATGATGAAGTGGTTTGGTGGGCTGCTTTGTTGTGCTATTTTGTGGGTTGTCTGGTTGGTGATATCTGCATGATATGGGTTATCAAAGCATAACTTATAGTTTAAATGAGAAGGTGGGTTTAATTATTTTGTGTATACTTACTGACGTATTTGCTTTCGGACTGGTATGTCTTTCTTCTGAGAATCGTAGTTTTATATATAGTTGGAAAGAGCCCTAAAAGGTAAGAAATGTGTTAAGATTCATGTGATAGGGGGTCATCAATGGCTACTTCAACGGTTTTCAGGTGCTATAATAGTGATGCAGTATCATTTATAGTGGCTTGTTAGGGTTTATTATGGAATATTATTTATTATAGGGAGGAGAGATTGTAAGTGCAGCTATTGGATCTTGAACTAGTTTGACAGAGTATAAAGGTGAGAGATTCACTTGAAATTCAGTGAGTGGCGCGCACACAGTGGCCTTATTCTCCAAATACAAATATGGGTAGCCGTCTGCCATTCCTGCGTTTGGAGTTATCGGTAGACAGCCGTACTCAGAACAATAAGGTTAGCAAAGAGCTGGCACACTCTTATTGGATAAAAGGTGCTAAGCTTTTGTAAGATATATATACATATAAGCAATGATGGTATAGAGCTATTAGTGTACCAATGTATTGCCAACAAAGAACAATATGTTCCAGAAAGAAAAACAGTCAAGTCATCAAATTAAGTACGGATCGAGGCAGGAAACAGCATGATACAAAGGCACACGTGAAATCTGTCAAACTTTGAGAGATAGAGAGAAAGGTATTGAGTTAAAGGGTAATCAAGTAATGTTATGAACTGAGAAATATACTTGAGCTAGCACAATACAGACTGACACACTAACTAGCTTGCTCATACTGAGAGGAAAGTAACAAAAGCCTTGATATAGAATACGCACTTCAGTGAAAACAAATCCAGAATAATTAATGTCCAATATTTTATATAAGCTTTGGCAAGGCTTTGAAAGAAAGGCACAACGCTACCAGATGAGAGGTTGAAAACAATGAAACCAAACCAAAGAATAACAAAATGTAAATCAAGCGAAAGAAATAAATTGATCTTGGTATCTAGAAAAAACTAACAATCTTCACATATTTGATAATCTCGCTTTCATTGATTTCAATCATTTGCTAGCCGCACTACATTCCATAAACCAAATCACCGCCACATCAAACCAAACAGCAGCGGGCCTGCAAATACACCCAAAATTCGAATTGTTCACCTCATTCTGGAACCAGAATCCAGTGAACTGAAGGCAAATACGAGTGGTTAAAGGTAAGTGTCTTAAGGCGGTCTGATTGTAACTACAAGGTGAAGACTAGTTTTGATTCAATGATTAGTCCCATTCTGTGATTCATTGATTGTGAATGTTAGATGACTTGCCTGTCTGCTTGCTGGTTTGTCACGTCGATGACATCGATTCGTTTATTGATTTTTTCACTTTATCACTTCTTCTGATCAATGTGCACATGGTAATTGAATCCTCTACACTGAGAGAAACACAGAAAATGGTTGAAACCACCAAGTTACACTTGCCGCAAATTGACTCTAATCCGATAAGACTAACAACAGAAGACATTTATTACCCTCTCATACCCTCTATCAACCCCCTACCCTACCCTCTACCCTGCCACTGATATATTCAACATTGTCTAAGAAATACCTCACAATAAGTAATTAACTTGTCCCCCATCCCCTAGTCCACTTAGGTTCCCCCCCATGAACAATATCCCCTCCCTCCAGCCCGACTTTAACCCCTTTGCTGACACTCCCCCACTTCCTCCGTCCCCTCCTACATCCTACATCCCCCTTCACACAATGGACTCCCCCCTGCCACCTGCCTCTCCTTCACATACCCCCTCCACTCCCCTTCTTCCCTCGTTCCCCCTTCATCCTCCCCCCCTCACACCTCTTCAGCGTCTCAAAAACATATTTTCACCACCCCCTCCTTCTCTTCCCCTATCAGAACCAAGCCCTCGTCTGGTTACCCCCCACATGCCACAAAGGTACCCACCCAATGCCGTTCTGAACGCAAAATACTCCCCTGTCCTGTTCTTGCCTTTAGTGTTGTACGAACAGTTTAAGTTTTTCTTCAACCTCTACTTTCTTCTTGTGGCGCTTAGTCAGGCAGTCCCGGTACTAAGAATTGGCTACCTTTCGTCATATGTCGCTCCTTTAGCCTTTGTGCTATTTGTAACTATGCTGAAAGAAGCCTTAGACGATATTCGCAGACGTAGAAGAGACGCAGAACAAAATGCTGAGGCGTATGATATGCTTGTAGGTGGTATCTGCAGACCAACTACCGCCAAAAACTTGGCTGTTGGGGATATCGTAGTCCTTCCTAAAGGTAGAAGAGTCCCAGCTGATATGGCTCTTCTTCAAGCGGAAAATAATGAAGTCTTCTTGAAAACCGACCAACTTGACGGTGAAACAGATTGGAAACTTCGTATCGCTCCTGCTGTCTGTTCTAATGCCGATTACTCAGATTTGGAAGCTGTCCACGTGACGTGCGAACCGCCGCTGAAACTGATCCACTCCTTCCAGGGTCGGGTAGCCTTGGGAGACCAGCAGCAAGGTTTGTCTGTAGATAACACACTCTGGGCAAATACGGTGATTGCTTCTGGTAGTGCTGTAGGAATTGTAGTATACACGGGCACAGACACGCGACAAGCGATGAATACCCTGAGACCAAAAGCAAAAACCGGACTTTTGGAATTGGAAATCAACCTGCTTCTGAAAATGCTTTGTGCGCTGGTGTTTGTTCTTCTGTTTGGTCTTGTAGCTCTCCATGGATTTGGGAAGCAGTGGTATGTAGACGTTATGAAATACCTCATCTTATTTCTGACGATCATCCCTGTAAGTTTGCGTGTCAACCTCGATCTCGGGAAACTGGTGTATGCTCACCAAATCGAGCACGACCAGGACATGGAGGGGGCTGTGGTCCGTACCAGTACTATTCCAGAAGACCTTGGAAGAATAGAGTATCTTCTTCTGGACAAAACAGGCACATTGACTCAAAATGATATGGAAATGAAGAAAATACACTTGGGGACGGTTCTGTACGGCACAGACCTGTTGGACATGGTCTCGGAGTACGTGGTCCGGGAGAGAGAGACCAAGGGACGTAGAGACATGGGCCTGAAGGTGTATGATCTTGTGCAAGCAATGGCTTTGTGTCATAATGTAACTCCTAATGTGGAAGACGGAGAACTTTCGTACCAGGCGGCGTCTCCAGATGAGATTGCGATCGTCAAGTACACAGAGAGCGCTGGCCTCAAACTTGTTCGTAGAGACCGACAGCTGATGACGCTTCTCTTGAACGAACACCAGCTGTTAGGCTATGAGATACTCTATGTGTTCCCATTCAACTCAGACCTGAAGAGAATGGGGATCGTAGTACTTGATAAGCAGAAGAAAGAGTACTGGTTTTTCCTTAAAGGAGCAGACTCGGTTATGAAACCCCTTTGTACCCATAGTGTGTGGCTCGATGAAGAGGTTTCTAACATGGCTCGTGAAGGACTTCGTACTTTAGTTTTCTCCAGAAAGAAACTATCCGAGGCTCAATATAAAGCCTTCAAAGCTCAATACGAGGAAGCCCTGCTTTTGGTTGTTGGCAGAGACAGCGCTATGGCCGGGGTCATTACTCGGCACTTAGAGCACGATATGGAGCTTCTTGGCCTTACAGGCGTAGAGGATAAACTCCAAAAGAATGTAAAACAGCTGATTGAGCTCTTGCGTAATGCAGGGGTGAAGATATGGATGCTTACCGGTGACAAAGTTGAGACCGCCAAGTGTGTGGCCATCAGTGCCAAACTCGTAACTAGAGGCCAGTATATACACACTGTAGTCAAAGCTAGCTACGACGATGCTTTGGAGCAGGTGGAATACTTACGTAATAACAGAGGCGGGTGTCTTTTGATAGACGGAGAGAGTTTGGGGGTGTTTTTGCGGCATTTCAAGGAAGAGTTCTTCGAAATAGCTATCCATTTGCCTGCAGTAATTGCTTGTAGATGCACCCCACAACAGAAGGCTGATGTTGCTATACTTATCAGAGAGCTGACCAAGAAGAGAGTCTGCTGTATTGGGGATGGGGGAAATGACGTAAGCATGATCCAGAGCGCAGATGTGGGAGTTGGCATTGTAGGAAAGGAGGGGCGTCAAGCACTGTTGGCTGCAGATTTTCTGATTCTTCAGTTTTGTGACTTGACAAAGCTTCTTTTATGGCACGGGAGAAACCTGTATAAGCGGCTGGCCAAATTGGCCCAGTTTGTCATACACAGAGGGTTGATAATTTCTGTGTGTCAAGTAGTGTACTCTGTGAGTCTGAAATTTGAGCCATTGGCCTTGTATCAGGGATGGCTCATGGTGGGATATGCCACGTTATACACTATGATGCCAGTTTTTCTGTTGGTTTTGGATACTGACGTGAATGAAAAGTTGGCATATTTGTATCCTGAATTGTATGCAGAACTTACCCTGGGAAGATCTCTTAGTTGGGTGCTGTTTTTAGTGTGGTGTGGGATTCTGTTGTATCAGGGATGTGTAGTTCAATTGTTTGCCCAATACTTCACCTCGGTGGAAACTAAAGATTTCTTGAGGATGGTTGCCTTGAGTTTCACTACTCTTATAGTTAATGAGCTTTTGATGGTGGCGATTGAGATTAACACTTGGCGAAGAACAATGATCGTTTGTGAGGTGGTGACGTTCGGGTTGTATTTTGGAAGTGTTCCGTTTTTGGCGGAGTATTTTGATTTAGGGTACTTCTGGAGTTTGGGATTTTGGGGGGCATTGGGGGCGGGGGTGGGCGTTGCAGTGGTTCCAATTTGGGGGGGGAAATTGGGGTATCGGAAGTTGGTGCCTCCAAATTATGCAAAGGTTCAATAACACAAGCAAAGTGAATCAAGCGAAGCAAGTAGTTATTGCCAATACTCATGGGCGATGAGAGTGGTAATTATTCGCTTCGCCCAAGTGTATTTCTTACTGCATATAAACATACTATAGTATAAATATTATAATATATTCTTTGTAAAATGGGTTTGGGAAGGGTGCGGTCTTCATTTTAAGGTCCGTTCCACTCTCTCATTAAGTACACTTAATCTTCGTCATATCTTCCTCCACACCTTCCCTTTTTCCCCTCATTTTGTGTGGGATGACAGTACTCAATGAGTGCATTGCAGTTACACTAGAAGACACTTTCATAAGAATAAGAATTGTTTACTTTTGATAGCTATAACGATACAATACTGTAGTCAATTTACTCATTAGTAATATTTCTCGATGTATGGCCTTTGGTGCTAGCGTACTTCTAAAGAGTGAGAGTGTACCCATATTCTTCCTTCCCAAATTCCGCTCATCAAATGCTTCGAAATCATGACTTCATATACTATTGTCTATAAATTTATCAATTAGTGCGTATTCCAAATACTCAGATGATGATTAGTAGTCAAGATAACCCTTCAAAGACAGGAATACATGCGACGTTGTATTGCACAGCTACTTTTATCAAAGCAATGCATCTCAAGAAGGGTAGAAATAGTTGGGAATCTACTGGCGCAACTAAGGCATAATTAGCTCCGCTCCAATGTCAATTGCAGGTTCTATTTAGCGGATCCGGAGATTCAAGCAGTCTTCTTATATGCCCTTTCATTCATCTTTGAATGGCTCTCGAAAGTCAGCAAAGTTCAGCAGGAAGAAACTGGAAATGTTTTGCAAGATGAAATCAGTGTTGTAGGTGGTATTCCCTTCACAAGGATCACATAAGCCTTGAGCTTTTAAGGCCTGGAAATTTTATAATAAAAAAATTGAGTCTCGCAGAGTAGAAAAGTGATGAGTGCGAGCAAGATTCAACCATTGTTAGTAGCTCCTTCACTGTCCAGACTGAATTGTCCACTAAAAGAGATCAAATAAAGTCCATTTCAAAGAAAAAAAAACAAAACAGTGCCCACCCTACAAAATGGATATAGTACATTTATTTAATCGTTCAAACTCTAGTCCTCGCTCAGAAACCGTATAGTGATTGTCCTCCCTTATAACGAAGAATAGGAAAATCACTTATAAATCTCCCAAGAGTTTCTTGTAGTACTCCTCTTTACTGCCCCCCTCTAATTGTATCCTCTCCACCTCCTCGCTCCCCCACAAACCTTCTCCCAATACCTTGCTCATCTCCTCACTCTCATCCCGCCACACACTCTCCACAAACTCTTCCTGCGCATATTTCTTGAAGCTCTGTATGGCCTCACTGTAGCGGATTTCATTTTCGCTCCCACTGCTCTTCGCGGTCATCTGGACAACTTGTACTGCACTCTTGGGTTTCTCTACAGGCTCCGCCTGTTCCACTTCCTTCTGGAATTTTTCCTGCTCATCCTTCTCGTCAATATTGTGAAAAACAGGCCGCATTTGCACGATTTTGTCTATTGGTGTAATCACTGCGCTACGCAGACCCCCCTCAGATTTGATACACAACACGTGTGAGCCTATTATAGTGTCCAATTTGCCCCCCAATGTTTGGTAGTTTGCTTTATTAAGCGTTTCCGCTTTTTCAGAGTCAAAAAATCGGCTTGTGTCAAGAGGTACATCCATTTCTATGGTCTCGGCTTTGGGCTTGTAGCGAGACGCCTGGACTGCAATGCTGTTCAGAAGAGTGATCGGGCGCGCTGCAAGATGCGAAATGTACTGGAAAAGCGCAAGGGAAAGATTTGATTCGGAGGAAGGGGGGAGCTGATTGAGATAGAGGGGGATCTCTTCTACTATGGGGTCATCCTGGTGAAGGAGTTCTGTGTCTGCAGTTTCGCGCATTTCGACGTCATCTTCTTGGACAAACAAAGAAGCCATTCTGAGTTTTGATTTTTAGTGGGTTTGGTGGGTTTTGGTGGGATGTTTATAGTCAATTTTATGAGTGAAATTTTCAGCCAAAAATATTTCTGAGAAGAGCGGAGTGAGGGGGAGGGCACCCAAGAGAAAAATTTGTACACCCAAAATGAGTTCCAGAGCTTGAAACTTGACTTAGAAGTGAGGCGTAAGTGATTGAATCATATAAAATGGATATAACATGCAAAGTAAGCGAGATCAATTGGAGATAGTGATCAGTTGTAATCACAGCAAACTCCAAGTACCAATCGTTCTTGCTATAAGAATGGTAAAAGTACTTTTGAGGACACAGTAAAATTATGGAATCACGAAACCATACTATTGATTAGTCGGAGCTCTTTTCATCAACATCAATATCACTGCGATAGCCTACAATGAGAAAACAGAAGATAATCTAGATGACCTAAATAACAAATTGCATCATTGATCTTTCGATAGATCTAAATTTACATATCCTTCAGGATGTTTCGCACTCTGAGATTACAAAACACTCTCAACAAATTCGAAAATCTCATCCAAAGGTGGAAGTGAATGGAAAAAGCCATACTTCTTCATATGGACCCCTCCAAACCCAAACCGTTTGGCCAAATAATCATTCGCATAGTCTCCCTCCTTCACATTAATCACGTTATCTCTAGTCCCATGAGACTGAAAGATAGGAGTATCCTTGTTAGCAATTTTACTCGCATCCCCTCCGAGCTCTTTCTTAAAATACTCTTCAATATTCAGCTCTGCTCTCACGAAACCGGAGCATATCACAAACCCACCAATCTTCTTCTTCAAGAGTATAGAAGATGCGAGGGTCAACGAAGCCCCCTGAGAAAACCCACCAATGATGATTTTTTCGGCTGGTATTTTCTTCTCACTGATTATATGGTCTACAAGGGAAAGTACGTCTTTCACAGATTTCATATAGCCTTCTTTATCCTCACCTGCGCCTTTTCCAGCACCCAAAATACGTACATCGAACCAAGCAGTCGTGTTGCGACCGAAGGCTGTTACTTTTTGAACAGGCGCGGTTGGAAGAACGAACTCTGTTTGATGAAGTTTTCTATAAGCCGGATTTTTTGAGGATTCAGTTTTAAGAAATGAATATTCTGTGCCTTGACCGCCAATTCCATGAAGGAAGATGAGGGCTGAGGCTGGAGGAGAAGAGGTTGGAGGGATGGTTGTTCTTGTTAGTATTTATCTAGGTCTAAGCGAAATATAACCATAAAAGTCGTCATTAACAGAAAATAGGTCATGGTGTAGTCAATTAAGTTCAAATGATAAGAATTGAGTAGAACCAAGCCACAGTGAGCAATTAAGGAAAACCCTAGCTTTTTACATCCACCTGTCATCCCTTCCCACACCAACCTGTCAAATTTTGACACATCAGTCTACTGAACACAATATCCGTAAGGCACCAATAAAACTGCCAAACAAAAACACTCACACGTTCATTGGAAAGCCTGTACGATGGTACAAAAGATACGCCCAATGGAAGATTATATATGCGCTCCCTAAAACCACAACCTTACTAAACATGATCCGTAATGCTTAATAATGTCACGTGAGACTAGCTAAAAGCGTGATTATTACAGACTTGCCGGTTTATATATTAGTTTGGGTGCTTAGTAATCAGTTCTTAGCGGATGTTAGTAAGGCTTAAGTTAGGGGTGCGGAGGATTTGATGAGCATAATCACTTTAGCGATCTAGTAGAAGAAAATATTTCAAATGTAATGTGTAGAGAATGTCGTAGAACTAATCGATATGCTTTGCTTTCCTTTGCTTTTCTAACCCTAGTCTAGCATAGGTTGTAATAATATCTGTAGATGAAATTCAGGGTCCCGGAGTTGGTGACAGATAAGTCACGTGCCATGCCGATTAAATGAATGCACTCTTCGATTGACTACTATCGCAAGATGTATTTGGGTTGACGGCTGGAGCCGTAGATGAATGAGCAGCTTCTAGCAATTTGTAGAATTGAAAATTACGCATTTTTGATATTGCGTCCAAAATCCTCTACAAAACACATTAATACTATTCACAATATATACATCACTGTTTATCATTCACTCCTTCCTCTTTGGCCTCCCCCTCGCCCCTCTCCTTCTCCTCACTCAAATATTTATCGAAAGCATCCCCCATTTCCTTGAACGGCCGCTCTCCCAAAAGACGTATCATGTCTTCTCTGGTGATGACTTCCTTCTGGAGCAACTCCTGAGCCACCAACTCAACTTCATTAGCCTTCTCACTCAACAATTTCGTACACCGGTCGTGATTTTCCTGAATAATTCTGCGCACCTCCTGATCTATCAACTCTCCTGTGTACTCCAGGAACGGCTTGGTCAAATCATTCTCACTTTTGCGCTCATAGTTGATATATCCCAACTTATCACTCATCCCCAATGACGTCACCATCGCCGTGGCCATTCGGGTAACTTTCTTGAAGTCATCGTGAGCGCCACTTGTGACCGAGGCAAAATGGAGTTCTTCGCTGACGCGACCACCCAATGTCATGGTCATCTTATCGTTCAATTGTTCCACGGTCATCAAATACAAGTCTGCAGGCAAATATTGAGCGTAGCCCAAAGTTCCCAGACCTCTAGGGATGATACTAACTTTGAGGAGAGGGTCTGCATACTTCAAAAACCAGCCACAAATCGCATGACCAGCTTCATGATAAGCCACGGTTTTCTTTTCTTCTGGTGATAGGAGTTTACTTTTCTTCTCAATGCCACCAATAACCCGTTCGATGGCTTGCTCGAAATGCGTCATTTTCACACACTCATCTTCTTTACGTGCAGCTATGAGAGCAGCTTCGTTACACACGTTTGCGATATCAGCCCCCGAAAAGCCGGGAGTCAAGGCAGCTAATTTGCCCATAATGCTTTCCATGCCCTTTTCCGAATCAAGCTTGAGCTTTTGTAAATGGACTTTGAAGATGGCCTTTCTCCCTTCAAGTTCCGGATTGTCTATATACACGTGTCTATCAAATCTTCCAGGTCTCAAAAGAGCCTTATCCAAGACATCTGGTCTATTGGTACCCGCCAAAACAACAACTTGATCTGAAGTCTCGAACCCATCCATCTCTACGAGCAACTGGTTCAAGGTAGTTTCTCTTTCGTCATTGGCTCCTGAAACATTATTTTTGCTGCGCAGTTTTCCTATAGCATCAATCTCATCTACGAATATGATAGCAGGTGCATTAGCCCGAGCAGTTTTGAACAAGTCTCTTACTCGAGATGCCCCCACCCCCACAAACATTTCAATGAACTCGGACCCCGAGACCAGGTAAAAAGGAACCCCAGCCTCGCCAGCTGTTGCCTTTGCTAACAAAGTTTTCCCTGTCCCTGGGGGACCCAGTAAAATGGCACCTCTTGGTATCTTTGCTCCCAATTTTTTATATTTTGATGGATCCTTCAAGAAGTTTACAAATTCCATGATTTCTTGTTTCGCTTCGTCACACCCTGCAACATCTTTGAACGTTATCTTGACATCTGTCTCTAGGTTGAACTTCTTAGCGCGTGACTTGCCCATGCCAAAGACACCTCCTCCGCCACTGCCACTGCGCCGTGTAAGCCAAACAATGCCGCCCACCATGAGCGCTGTCGGAAGAAGTTGCCATAGTGCGCTTCTTGCGCTTGCACTTTGGATGTACGCCACGGGAACCAAGTGTTGGTCGCTCACGCCTGCAGATGCCTGGTCGCGCGCAAGTGCATGCTCAAAGGCCTCTACAGACCCGATGTGGAACACGTGCGGCTCGGGACCAAACTTCTGCACGCCGTTCTCCGTGAGGGTCACCCGGACGGTGTCGCGGTTCTCAACACTAAGGGAGCGAACATATCCCGGAATAAGCATGTCACGAGCAAACTCTTGGTATGACGTTTCGTGAGTTGATTCAGTGTCAAAAAACAGGGAGATAGCCCACCAAGAAACAGTACCTATTATGAGGTCCCTGAAACTGAATTTCGGAAAGGGGGGGAGTTCAGGCGAAGGGGGGCCCTGATTTGATTGCTCCTTCCCTGATTTTGGTTCACTGGATTTTTTGCTAGCATCAGGGTTTTCGGACTCCTCAGACTTCTCAGGCTTTTCTTGATTTGGTTGTTCTTTCTGGCTCAGCTTGTCATCTTTCTCAGCATCAGGCTTCCCCTTATTGAGCTGACCTTCAAACTCTTTCTCCTTAGAATAAAACCGAGACCCGAAAGAACTACATACCGATGAATTCAGAGACACTTGCATCTTCATCGAGTGTATATTCGGGTGTACACTCGTGTGTATACTCACGGCACGTACGATGCCCGGCCGAAGAGCTCGGCACGAGAATATCGTGCGGGGTAGGGGGGGCATTTTGTAGTGGCCCCTTTGGATGGTTCGGAAGTTAGGATGATGGTTGTTGGTTCCAGTGCAGATTTATGTGAGTGAAAAAATAAAGGTCACGTGGGTGGGGGGGCGAATGAGAAGAATGAGGAAGTGAGGGGTTAGCATGTTTTACAACTCGATTCTAAATAGTCCGGTAGAACTTTATTAAGTAGTGTGTAGAAAGTTGAATAATTCACTCTCTTCTCATGAGCAGCATGTACTGAAGCTTGTTAGTACGTTCGCTTTCACTGTATAAGTAAGATATTTCACTGGAAAGATCTGATATGGCTTTGAGATATTTCTTATAGTGGATCAGGTTACACGTTGTTACTTCATTTTAGTAGTTGACCAAATCGGATCACTAAGCGAGCTTCCACTAGTAGCACGGATAAATGAACTGAGCTAACTCTCTCCTTTCCCGGGACGCTCGCCCGACACGTCCACACTTTTCCGGTATGAGTACATGAATGTATGGTAGTGCCTGTTGATCACCTCACTCGGGGAAACTTACCCCCTGCCCCTTCCTGTCCTCACAAAATGCTGGAGGGTAGGATCACCGTGATACCTACGTCTCATCACAAGTACAATAATCGCCTTTTGAGAAGCAGCCAATGGAAGTACTTCGAGAGCGCATGGCGGTTATATGTATATCATCTAGAATAAGCTATCACTGGGATACTTCAAAATCGAATATATGATGGAATATAATTCGGTGTATTGCAAAATTGGGCTTGTAAGGGAGTTTTGTATTTGTTTTAGAACTATTAGGTTACTATAGGTGGAAAGATAGAGGTACGAACTATTGGTGTTGTCTTCACTATACTGATTCACTTCGATATTCTGAAACCACTATCTGAACACTTCACCATACGCAATTGTGTGTACATGCTTGACTAATCGCCCACTAAATTCTCTTCACTATAAAACCGGAGTGTATAAGCTATACTGCTTCGCCAGCATATTCTACAAAAAATGCACACATAAATATACGGGCCTACGCCATCTATCTAATTAATGAACCAGCATTCTGCCAAGCAGAAACGCCATGCAGGGTATGTGGAATACCAGGCACCACGGCACGTGGCGCCACTATTATGAGGCTACTCTCCGAATGAATATGAACAGGAATGCATCTATTCCATCCGATAAAGAAGATCTCCTTTTATGATTGGCTCCATTCTATTGGAGGATTCAAACTATGTTGACTAGTTTATTTCGATATTTCATATTTTGGATAATCAATATCCACTGACAATGTCACAAATTTGAGTGAGATTTCAATTTGAGTGAAATTTCAACTAAAGTTTCCCATGTTTCTCATTGAATGGGAATGGGTAGTTTTTGGGGTGTTGGAATGTTTTTGGGTGTATGCGGGTTGATTGGGATGATATTCAATTAGTGTGATATTTCATGATTAGAAAAAAAAAGGAGGAAGATAAAGATTAATGAGTGGGAGGGATGACCACTCGTTTGAGTCATTGGAAATGCTCAAAGAGAATTGGTAAGAAGGTAGTTTGGAAGATGACTGGATGATTGCACTTGATTGTTCTTATATAAACACAACTTAATGAGTTAAATATAACCACTCACTCAATCATTCTTCAATAGAAGAGCAATATTTCCTAAAAAGTTATCTTCCAATCATCCGCGAAACCTTATCTTGCAAAACCACCTATAGTATTCATTAGCTTTTTTTTGCGAGAGCAAATAGATTGAGATAAGAATTACACCAACTCTAAGAGATGGACAATAAAAGCATTCCTAGTGCACAGTGTAATCAACTATGGTACACAGTACACTTGAACAATCCCTCCTTAAAAAAGCACAGCCTCCACATACACAAGTAAATTGAAAGCGTGGAAAATCTTAAAAGATCATGATTTTCACTTTTGAGTATGAGCAAGTCAAGAGCATCAAAACAGATTAATCATAGATTTTAAAAGTAGCACTCAGGCATACAGTGAAGAGTACTACAAATTGCGTACACTGAACAATGCTCAATGCATACACCAACGAGTTTTCGATAAACTCCCTCCTTGCTTCGCTCGTATGAAACATATTCACTCACTCGTACTCGCTTCGCTCGTACTCGTAAGATACTTTTTAAACTCCTTCATTCTAACCTTCCCCCCCTCAACCTCCAACCCCTCCACTCCCCTCATAGCCTCCTCTACCCTTCCCAAATCTCCCCCCAGAAGCCTCTGAACTCTGAAAAAGCCCCCAATCACAGCAACACTAATCCAGCCCTCCTCGTCCATCTGCTGCCGAAGGTACACGTCTTTCTGCAAATTCTCGTCCAGGAAGTAGTACTCGATCTGCTGCTTCAAACTGGGCTGCGTGTATTGGTACACCGGGTAGTAGGGATAGTACATTGGCACAAACAGTGAGTACGGGTTGGCGTTAGGAGCCCCGGGCTGGCTGACGACTCCCTGAGGTACTCCCGGAGCAATAGGAATATTAGGCATATTTGGCATGTTTGGCATACTCTGGCCGTTAGCAGGAATGTACTGTGGAGCAGCATAATGGCTTGGCTGATGCTGGTACTTGTAATTATTGTGATTTTGGTGCGAGTACGCTTTTCCCCGGCCCCGAAAGCCCCCTCTGGCATATCTTTTTTTGTCGTAGTTATTTGTTCCATTAGTATTGCTAGTAGTGTTAGCAGTGGAGTTGGTGGCAGGGTCGGGTGTAGTGTTGGTATTGTTGGTACTGGTTCCAGAAGTAGTGTTTGTAGTGGTGCCAGTGGTAGTAGTAGTGACAGTACCACTTTCGGACTTTTCAACCTTTTCGCTCTTCTTTTGCTCGGAATTGCTGGCTCCTGGTGTAGAAGGATTCCCAGGTGTAGTCGTGTTGCTCGTAGTAGCGCTAGCACCAATAGCTGCACCATTCAGACTCTGACCACCCTCAACTTTCGTTTGGTTCGTCTCCTGAGGCTTAGCTTGATGGGCCTGAATACTCTGGGCCGCTTGGCTACCTTGTCCTCCCTTCTTCTTCTTGCTCTTCTTCCCCTTTTTCCCCGGAAGAACAACCAGAGCAGCGTACGGAACCCACTTTTCCTTTCCTGTGCTCTTGGCAACTGGGGCCTTCTTTTGCTCGCTCCGAAGACTCTGTGCGAGCGGGCTCTGCCCAATCAGAGCGCTCTGCTGTGGTTTAGCAGAGTTTCCCCACGCCGAAACCGCCGGAGGAGGGGCGGCAACAAGTTTTTTCTTGGGTAGGGTCTTTGGTTTATCTTTTCTCTCTTTTTTGGCTTTGGAATCGGTGTCGGATGCCAATTTTTCACCCCCCTTGTCTTCTTCATGTGGGGTGTCTATGTTCTCCGCAGGAGCCTGCTCTGCATCTGCAGATGGTGGAACAGACTCGGGAGCCTCAAGTTTGTCCTGCTTGCCTCTTGGCTCCACTTTTCCGGCAACGATGTTCGCGTACAGCGGGGTTGTCATTGGAGAGATATGTAGTGAAAATTGAGAAAAAATTTTTTGCGTGGTGTTTGGGTGAAGAAATGGATATATAGAGTTTTTATACTATAATTGGCTGACTTATTTTATATTTTGTTATCTGTTTATATATATATATAATATTATGTAATAGTATGACGCTTTTTTTTTATGATGCTTATCCTGTCTTTGTGTTTTCCTGCCTTGCTTATATAGGCCGCAGTATTTGGGCTCGGCCTAATGCTAGGCCGAGACATACAAATAGGCGATTATCCGTACGCTGAGATATACACTATTTGATCATTTCATGGTGTATGTATGGTATATATTTGTGCATAGTGTATTTTTTTCAAAGCATTGTCTTCATCTAGGGGGGCACCATAGAACATCTGGGCACTTGATTCATTTCTTGAATTCAATTCAGAGTGCTTTAGGCAATTAATTAATTGCACTCGCCTACAAATCATAATGCATCGTATTGTAATAAATCTGATAGAGGAATATTAATTATTTCTTCAATATTTTATTTCACTTAGCTATTCAAAACCAATGAGTAGAGGGAAACCAAAACTTCTATCGTTTTGAGTGGTTTTCGTGTTGTTGGCTCGCTGATACTGATCAGGCCTGATCTCTTTGACCTATGCCCTATTAATTTTAGATCTTCTCTTTGAAAAAGTTAATCCTATCTGGCACATTTGATGTAACTTTGTTTATATGACTTAGGAATGTGATACTTCCATCTTTGACAGCTCTTTCGTTTACTGGAAAATGTGGATTGTGTGTTCTTTGTAGTTGTAGAGCTCTCGCAGCACAGTTCCTGTTACATTTGTAATACTCGTCAAGTTCATAAAATATAGGGTACTGTGTACTGTACATTCCATCTCTTTGGTCCAACTTTGGCTTCAAATGATTCTGCGCTTCTGCGCTAACTGACGAGCTCCTTCACTGGATGATCTCCAGTTGAGTCCTAGTTCTTCTGCACATTCAATCGTGTATTCTTGGTGTCCTGCTCATCTGTGTTTATCTGGTTGAAGCTTTGCACAATACTTGCTTTGGTTTGATCGTGCGCGTGAGGTCACCTATTTCAAGTGAGTGAAATCCAGTTAGGTGGCTATGTTATTGTAAAACGAGTTTAATGAGGTGTTCCAATGTGCTCTGTAATCCTGTTCTTTCCGAGTATTGCAAAGAGTTTTAGAGAACTCAAATTAGATCTGCACAGTTTAAAGTCTTTCCTCTTAAAAGTATCAATATGATATTGAGTTTAAAAGAGTTCTGTCAAACTGGCTAATCATTGTCAATGGGGTATCCACTTCTTTGAACCGCTTATCCCTACAAACTCCTCAGTCTCTATTTTAGTACAGCTTGCAGTTGAGGCGGAGCGCAAGCATCAACAAATACATGTTTTCAACAATTCGACTGCTTGCATAGTTTGAAGGGGGAATCAACTCTTTACGCTTGCTCAAAGTTCCCTTTAACGATTTTAACTGTTTCGGTAGTAAGTCTGAAAACTTTGCTACGAAATATCCATTCCAGAGCCACAAGCACATCCCAACCACTGAACAGTCATAACCAACATAGAGAAGCCGGTCAGAAAGATACTATATACAAATTGCAATGATATATAATAATAGGAAAATCATAAAAGTACAGAATCATTTCCCTAAATCACACATTAGACCATGCGTGCCCTTAGCAGTACTAACCAATGACTCAGTTTCACAAGGCTTGGTCTCACCTGTGAAAGCCCACCCGCCATGTTCCGAGTATGGAGTCTACCAGAAGACATCCAGGACCTCATATACGCCCATACATCTCTTAGGGATGTTCTAAATCTTCTGTGTGTATGTGCTGAGAGTCGGCAAAATCTCAAATTTCGAGTTTTCCGGGCTTTGAAGATATCATGGTCCCACTTAAACACCTTTAGTTCTTGTCTTGGATCTTCTCTTTTGTTTTTGAAAAACATTGCGTACTCTGTATCTATAGTAAATCCAGATAAACACCTTGAGTGGAAACTGGCCAGAGAGTTGGCAAACATCCTTCTGGCTCTCCCCCACGTTGATAGCCTTTCCTTAGAAATCCTGGCAGGCGCCTTTTTCTTGAAATACTACACTCTTCGTAAGCATATGCACACACTATCCATAAAAACGGCATCACCAGGAGCGACGTTCGCACTCGAACATGTAAAGGCTGTTGAGCACATCGATAAGTTGATTTTAATCAACTTTCACTTTTCTAGCTCTTCTAAGAATGATTATGTCAATACTACTTCAAATATCATAGGTACATCACTGGATTCTCATGGGGGTTCGAGAATGAAAACAATAAGCCCCTCGATAAACACTCTCTCCTTAATAGACTGTTCTTGGGGCTACCCCCTCACACTCGCTGAGTTTGGAGATATCTACGCCTTAAGTTTAAAATATACACACGACAACAGTTTCATCCTCAGTGAACGGTTCGCGCTGTTTCTTGGAAATCCTGTATCATCGCCCACTATTGAATCGCTTACCATTGACGTGGCAGAAAATAGTGAGCTTCTAAAACATGTTAATATGGAGTCTAGATTATCAGTAGATAAGCTCCGAACCCTCAAAAAAATCGCGATTTTCGGTGCACCGTTTGCTGATTTGGGTTTACTCGAGCGGGTAGTAAGAAACAACTCAAAATTGATTAAAGTCGATTTACTGTTTGCTTCATTCTTACCTTTGGCTTCTAACTTGGAAACAAAAGCCGAAGATGTGCTTAGTTCGCATGAAGTGTGCATATACATACGCCGACATATGCATGCTACGCTATAAAAAGGCGATGAGCCCCCAATTAGAAATAAGGGTGTGTTTTGTCGAGTCCGTCAAAATGAGAGGACTTGAATCGCACTTACATCAGCAAAGTTCGAAGCCAAGAAATCTCGCTATTCTAGCGATTTCTTTGGTCTTGGCTTATGCATTTTACTTTCACCCATTAAGTTTCCTTATGCACCGCAATGCACCGCTGTCATTTGATTACTCAAAGAATCTTAAATTTGATGTTGAAAAATACTCGAATTTAAACAAAGAAAATTACCATTTCAAGCTCGAAAAAATTGATGTTTTGAATGCTTCATCAGTTTTCAATTCCGTAAATAGTGTTGTTGATTCAGTGGCCGGCACAATTCAACCAAATGGAGTATCGGTCTTCACAGGCTATATTCCTGAAGGTACTCTTTTCTATCATGCCGGCTTTTCTGCTGAAAGAGGTTTTCCAAAGAGCCCAGAATGGGCGGCTTTCCACTGGGAATATTCTTACGACTTTGGATCTCACGGATCTGGCATATCAAGACCGGGTGAAGAAGGGCGGTTTCCTGGAGGGCCAGGCGGTCCGGGCGGCCCTGGGAGACCGGGATTTGGAGGTCCTGGTCATAGACCCGGTCATAGACCCGGTCAACCTGGATTTGGACGGCCACATCATTTTACTGAAAAGGGAAATTCTGACAAATCCGAATTGGAGAATGGAAATCAACATGAGTTTCAGAAGTTTGGAATTCCTGGAAAAGACACTGCCAGAGCTCGTCTCTTAACATTTCAAAATGTAAAGCCCTTGACTAAAGTAATCATTATGGAAGGTGCTAGTGCTAAGAAAGCTGATGATGGTACGATGGATGTACACAATGTCTTAGCTAGACAGAATTTCTCTGACTTTTTTGGCAGTAATGAAAGAGCTTTAGCCAAGTATATTTGTGATTGGGGTGAAGAAAGATTTGGTGGATTAGATGGGATTGTTAGAATGGAGGTTGGATTTGAGATCATCCTTTGTAATTTTAAGAGTGAGAAATTGGAATTGGTTTCCAATGACACGTTTTTGAATGACCTTGAAATTTTGGGATTCCCAGAGCCATTTCCGTTGAATGAGTCTTTGGGTCATATTATAGGAGACAAGATGCACCATGAAAGCGAGGACAATCTTGACGACAGTCAAAACACTTCCAACAATTTTGGTGAAATCCTGAAATCCAATAAAAGCTTAGTTTTGGACGATTCTCGGTACAAGTTGATTTCCCAATTGAAACTCAGAAAAGGTTGGGACAATTTTGTGAGACACTACGAGAAGGAGCAGCGTATTAAAGTTGATTTCCGTGGATTCACTTCTATACTCAATAAGACGTATATGCCTACAGACACATATACACGCAGACTAAGAGATGTGCTGTGGGAGCTTCGGGAGGAGTTCACAGACCGTTTGGAGCAGATATTCAAGGTGAACTCGGAGAATATCAATCACTGGGACGGTAATGATTGGCAAGTGTATACTCTGCATATTATCAGCAAGTTCCATCCACTTTTAATGGAGATGAACGAGACTTATTCCAAGTTATTTCTGCACCACGACATCACCACTTTCACTGCAAATTTGACTTTGCAAACAATGCAGTACTATGCGCGTTACATGCAGTACGATTTGCCTGATGGTGTGCGTGAAAGAAGGGGGGTGGAGCATGCTGTGTGGGAGTACTCTGCACCTAAAAAGGCTCTTCAGTCCGAGGGAGATGTTCTTATCTGGAGTCTGATAGCCAAGGTTGTGGAGTACATTACCGAGGGGCTTTTTGAACAGTACCACTTAGCTGAGTATTTGGGAGGGGCTGTTCTTGTGGAGGGGGAGGCAGGGGGAGAAGAGACCGAGGGCAAAATAGTGGAAGGGTATGAGAAACTACAGAAGTTGGTGAATACCTTGGATTGGACTGTTAGAACGGGGTGTAAGGGGAAGTGTGAGGACTCTAAAATTTGCTTTGTTCCTACTTGGGGACCAAATCCTTTCAGAAGATTTTTGGGGGAGGACGAGGGGCGGTATGAGGATGAGGAAGGGATTTGGCGGACTAAGAAGGAGTGTCGGTGTGTGGGGTTGGAGGATATTGTGGGGTATCCAGAGTTTTATACTTACTAATTTTGAGCATAGAGAGATCTTGTGATGCATAGAATTCCGAATGGAACAGTCACGAGCAAAGTAGGGAGTTCTTTTGTAAGGAATTCCAATTTTGATAGGCTGTGTTTGATGGAGAATTCGAATCATTGGATGCTATGAAACTTCTGTTTTGTCTCTCAATCGGATTTGAACTTTTCTATTTACTGTTGCTATCGCAATTGAAGAATATCTTCCATTATCTCTCACCCGTTAATGCTCATTAGCTAAATGTATATGGATTTCTTTATTCTTCTATTGCTTGATACTCTCTATTACACTTCTAGCTATCTCCATATCTCTAGTTCAGAATATTCTAGATTTAGATTGTTAATTGATTTGGTATTGAGTTGTAGATTACCATTTGATGCGTTGATGATACGCAAAATGCAACCTTCTATTACTAGATTTTTGGCCTTATCGAATTATATCTATGAGAGAGTAAGTGTGATTTCCAGTGTGACTACAACTCACATTTTACAGTGAGAACACGACATGATTGTTTCTGCCTTTGCGCCCTGCCCTCTAAAGAGAGTGTTACTCGAGAAGTGGATTATTAATTTGTGCTTTTGTCAGTGATTGAGTGGCCAGAATGTGTAACACGTTACTTTATAAACAGCTTTTAGCGAAATCAATCTAATTTGACTGCGCCTCAAAAGAACATTGGGTTAGTTATTATATATGTAGCTTATTCTACTATATATACCCAAGCTATTCATCTTTCGAAGGCGGTACACAGGGGACCCACCAAGGTATGGAGTGGTAGTCTCTCTTGGGTAAAGATTAAAGGTTGAAAGGGATTGATTTTGAAAAAAAATTGAGCGTTTGAGTGTACTTGTATCTCAGATTTATATCTATGTACTTGGGCTTCCATCTCCCCGCCTTCCGAATGGGATATCAACTCCACCATTAGCACTCCCACGTTGATTTTCTTGCGAACGCACTCGAAAGATTTGAGGGACTCAATATGGTCCATTGTATTAAAAGTACAATATCCATCAATCACAGAGATAGTGTACTTTAAAAGGATGCGAAATGCGGCTAGGAAAACTATAAAAAAAGACAATATTCAAAACACTTGGTTGCTCGTATAGCATATGTGTTCTTATCACATGGTATGATCTGCTTTCGAGCTGCTCGTCGTTAACCAGGCTTTTCCTCATATCATTGGCAGCATATTACACCACACAAACTACAATAGGACAGTGATTAGGTACCGCCTTCAAAGGCCTAAGTTTTTATCATCCTTTAGATGCTACACTTCAATACCAGCCGATCCTCGGCTAGTCTCACAGAGACCAATTTATCAGTTCAAGGTTACGCTTATAACAGGTCAGAATATTTAAGTCAAAGACCCCTTATACTCGAAGAAACTAGCAAGTTTAAACTATTCCAAAAGTTCGTTTATCCATTTATTACCTCTTCCTTGAGATTATAGTTTGATTTCACATCCAAAAGGCAGTATCTGTCTATATAGACACTGGCTAGGCCATTAAACCAGTTTGTAATGACTCACAAAATATGAATACACTTCTTGTATGCTCAGATTCTTATATTCTCCATCTTTAGCAATCGCTTAGCTTTAGGGTGCACCTTCATGATATAAAGCACACCATATTCAGGGTCTACAGATGCAAATCTGAACAAGAACTAAAATCAGAGCAAAGACACAAAGGCTCTACTAAACCATAGACGGTAGCCACAATTGAGGCCTGGACACATGAAGTACTCAGGTGATTTAGGGCTAGTCTAGTGCATGCAAGTTCCCGTAACACCTGCATTGCCCCCGTGACTAATGCGTCTTCTAGAATATTTAATCCTAGCTCTTGAGAAACGGCAATTCCACAAAGGGGCTGTTTTATCCATTTTGAGTAAGCTATCATCCATGATCACAGTTATATTATCATGCTGCAGACACACTATGGATAAGGAGCACTTTTGTGTACATGCCAGATCTGTCAGATTTGTGTACACCAGAGGTGAGTGCGTTTCATGGATACGTCAAGACTAAAGGGGAGAAAGGATTTAGTGCAAAGACAATATGCGTCTAGATGTCATGCCCCACAGCTAGAGTTGTACCCTTACACGGTGTATAGTAAAACAGCCAATTGTACAATTTTTAGATCGTGATGATCATCAGCTCGGATGGATTTCCAGCCACTATAAATAATTAGCTGGTCCAATTACATGCTTAGCTAATTATGCAGTAAGTCATTACACATCAGTAAAAGCTGTTATATGAAAACTGTATGAGGACACTGTATAATAGAATGAGCTCAAAAGAAATAAGAAGGTAAAGTTATTTACCATCTTTTCAAATATTACAATACACTAAATTGCGAAAGCGCATACAAAAACGCTGCAGTATGCTGGAATTTCATAATTTACTCTGGCCTCCTTAATTGAAACCTACTTAAAAAGTGACCCCTCCCCGCCCCCAATGATGGAGTTTGTTCTTCTCACAATAGCCCTAGCGGTTGTGGTGGCCTTCACTGATTTCCAGGTTAAGGAGATGCAGGCACGGGTCATTGATAGAACCACCATACAAACCCAGAAGCAGGCGCAGCACGAGAGCGAGATGGCCATACTCAAAAACAAGCTTGAGCAGTACAAAGACCAGGTCCAGCTTTTGAGTGCGGTTAATGAAAAAAACGCAAAGATATTGAGTATAAAGAACCACAAGATATTGGACCTTGTTGGGGAAGTTAATGCGAAAAACGAACAGATTGAAAAACTCAATGGGTTGATGGCAGGTGCCATGGCAGGAGCATTGACCGGGACAGGTGGTTCCGAAAAGGTAAAGAAAGTGAATAACAAGTTAGCGTTCAACTATCTACTAAAGAAGCAGGAGAACAAGAACTTGCAGCACGATTTAAGAGTCTATGCAGATGAAGTCAAGCGATTGGAAGGGACAATCCAATCACTTCTAGTTCGCATGGGGAGTATGAAGGCCGAATTACAGGGGGTTGAGAGTGTCATAGACAAGTTTGAGAGTGAATGGATGTTGGTTTTGGAGGGTAATAAGGCGGAAATAGCAAAGCTTAAGAAGACTATATTGAAGAAGCATATCGAAATGTCTTCTAACGTCAAGGTGAGCCCACGCGAGTTTGCGGAGCAGCAGGTTCGATTGAATAAGCAAATTGATGTGAAGAGCAGGCAGTTGGGGAAGGTGAGGGAAGCGTTCAGTGTGGAGATAGGGGGAAAGAGGGGGGAGATAGGGAGAGTGGGGAGAGGGAGAGGGCGGGAGTTTCAACCAGGGTTGTTTCATCCGGATACGAGCTCGACGTTGGTGGGAAGTGAGAAGTGATGTATATCTATAAGGAGGGCATCCTTAGAGCTTGCGCATGTACGTGTGATACAAACGTAATGCGCTCTTTCGCTAGTTTATAGAAGCCTTTAGAAGCTAGCCGGATTCATTTGTTGTTTAGCTGATAAACGGAACGATAGAAGAGAAGCAAGGTGGGTGACCATAAAGACATAATTGGATAACAATTTTTTTCATTGCCCATGATAATACCTCTTGACTGCTTACTGATGATAGATTTTAATCCCATTGCCTTCGTCATTTGAGCCAATGAGCCAAGCTCATTTGTTAACTCTTGACCATCTAGAACTCCAAAGGAACGTACATGAGGAGCGTCCCTTCAGAAATCATATCCAGGGAAAGTGTGCAATTTGTGTGTACTAGAAACTCACCATGCGTAACTGGTGGGTTTCACCACTCACTAAAAGTCTTTCTTTTATTTGCTGGTCTTGCTGATTTCCTATGATCTGATTCACGGATAGCCAATAGGACCTCTGATGCACTATGTACACTGAATAAAATTTACTATATACCTCGCTAGAGGGATCGATTACGAAGACACGAACTGTTGTTGCATATAGCTATAATGTATAGTTGCTTTTACTTGTAGTAGGCGCACCTCTAAAACGATATAATGCTCAAAGATGATTCTTCAGCATCTGCTAAAACCAGTAAGCTTTCGAAGCATTATGAGTTCATAAAAAGGGCATATATGTCGTTTCTGGGCAGTTTTTAGGTTCCCAAGAGAGATAATTTACCTTATGCTCTGCTTGAAGAATCTGGAAGGGTCTATCCCATAACTGTCACCGAGTGTAATTTTAAACGACATGAAAACGGAAGGAAAATAAATATCACAGATCATCATAATTGCGAAAGGGTTGGGTTCTCTAGTTGAGATAAAGATCTGTAAAGGATAGGTCTAATTTGGATGAATGATACACCAAAGAATATCTCGTGTCATCAACCATCAACTAGTCTAATAACCCGGTTCTAAAGGAAAAAACTTACAGAGATATGGACTTCACAGATGAGACATAGATTTCAAATCTCTGGCAAAGGTTGACCCTACCAACGCTCTGAATAAAGGACATATTCGTTACATCAGAGCGGACTCGAAATCTCCTATAGAGAACAGAACTATTCAAACCCACGCTATCTCCTTTAAAAACAACAAAAGAAAGTACTTCAAGTCGTAATACATACCTCTATTTCTTCTCTATTGGTTGCACTAGACATCACTGACGCAAGAACCTTGGATTGGCTACATATTTATGTACCGATATGAAACAATTCAACCATCAAATAGAATAAACTCAAAAGAATTTATGAACGCCGCTATTAGCCCGAAATGCCAGTTCCTGGAAACATGTTTGAACAAGTTTTGATATTGCTTGCTTCGCTCACAACACCTATATAACCACCCTCTTTTTCTTCTTCACCTTAATAACCCCCCTGCTCCCAACAATATCAACCTTCCCACCCTCCCCTCCTCTTCTCTTATTTTTGAAAGCCTCCTCAGCTTCCCTTCTCAAATCGTCATCCTGCTTGATAAACACTCCTTCCTGTTGCAATCTGTTTCTCCTTATTAACAGCTCAATCTCTAAATTCAGTTGCATTTCTTTCTCATTTTGTTCCAATTTTTTCTCTAATTTTTCCATTGCTGAACTTTCAGGATCTATTTGAACTCCTAGTTTTGCTTGCTTTTTACGTTCCTCTTCTTCCTTAGCCTCGATTTCTTCCTTCTCCAAACGCTCTAAAGTTTCCTCTATCAGCTCGTCTTTATATTTTATTGTCTCGTTATCCTTGGACACGTAGTTTCTAACCGCTCCCGTCTCTGTGACGTAGTCAGAGGTCTTTGGGTCTGTACGGAACGTGATGACGTTCAGACAACGCGGACACCGTATCCGAAAACGAAATATTTTGATGCCGAGATAGGACTTACCAGTGACTTCTTTTTTTGCGTTGAACTTACGATTCTTGGCGATGTATTCTTGACAATTCAAACATTTCAAAGAAAATGGTGCCATTAACCGTACATCCTGTCCTTTTTGACCACTTTTTTTCTGGCCGCTTTTTTTGGCTTTTGGCTGAGAGATCCCCAGCTCAAAAAAGTCATGGCCACGGAATTTGTTGATGGTTTTGCGTTCAGACATGGGCTTGTTTGGGTGAAGAAATATTTGTGCATATGCGATGAGGCACGTGACACATAATGTATGAGTGAAACAGGTATATCGACTAAAGTAGTATGTTCAAAAAAAGATTGAAAGATCCCTTTCTAAAACGGTCATACCCTTCATTCGGGGAAATGAATACAAAGGCGAGCTATGAGAAGAAGCTCCATATACTCAGACGAAAATGAGAAATCTGTTGCCTATGTTGTGTATAGTCACATTGTTTGAATTAATACAGTTCTAGTTTTTCATGTGTTTAGCTAGGGTTTCTACGGTTGGTTCTAGATCATGTACCTTTCAGTGTAGGAATGATGAAATGAAGGGGTGGAAGAACTTATCTTAGACTTACTCGACTTAGACACCGCACCACGGAATTGTCATCATTATGAGCCATAAATCTAAGCCAGGATACAATATACGCAATGTAAGCTTCGGGTATGTGAAAAAAGCTCGTTAACCCCTTCACTTTCAAACCAGTGACAGTGAAATCGTTTTTTGGTCTGAGCAAGTTTTCCCCTATGGGAGCGAAAAGACGAAGATCTAACCGAAAACCGCTCGATGAGCATGACCAGTAACTAAAACCAAATTCACATGACTCTTCGTCTAAGTGATGGTATTGAGTTCAATTGTCTTTGATTCATATTATTGGGACCTTCAATTTGACCTCATGTCATAAACTCAGCATTTACGGGGAACCCTGAGACCTCTTGAGTGGGGTGTGGTCATAGAAGTATTGAGATGATGTCTTTGAGTACCAATTTGAGCGTGATTTGCAGAGCAGATGGAATACGAGTCCCTTGCGTCACACTTGTATACAGGATACCTGCGAGGCAGAAAAAGTAATCAAAGAGTGAGGGTTTCTACTTACAAATACCGAAGCGTAACTGCAGGAGAGCACACTGTTCAATATACATGTTTCTTGTTCGCATATACTGTCTACTAGATAAGAAACCCTGTAAAATGTCTGAAACTGATACTATTATAAAAGATGATTAATTTCAAACTAGTTTCAAAAAAGTTTGAATATCCAGCACTTCCATAGAGCATGACAAGATGGTACCTGTGGTACCTGACCCGCGCTGGACCTGCAGACTATCCGAATAGGAAAAGAAGGAGGAAATACATTTAGAGAAGGAAAGAGTTCGAAAATCTTATAAGAAACTGATTCAGTTGAAAACGACTAACCGCCTCGTATATATGTTAGTGCAAAACCATAAATCGGGTAGTCCAATTCTGATCCCTTCTTATCTACATAAGTAGATCAAATGATCCAAGCACACCCCAAAAAAAGCACATTAGCCCAGCAAAATCAACCAAAAAAAAGTACATAAGAAAAATAAACACAAGAGCGCAAACAAAAGCCTTAGAAGAGAATCTCCAAATTACCCCTATCATCCCCCCTGACCTAAGCACTTGAGCTAGGGGCTCTTATGCACTGCAGCCCTGCAAAAATAAATTAAAACGCCAAAAAATACACGTTTAAACAACACTACAATCTCCTAATAAGCTCTAATACCCTTCAAATAGCCACCCAAATACCTGTGTATGGACTCTCCCAGCATCAGAACCACGGAGTTCATCCAGAACAACGAGCCAAGGCTGCCCAAGTCGCCTACGCTTGCGACCAACTTGGTGTCGCACCTCAAGGAGCTGCTCCAGCAAGCCCAGAATGAGCTCAATCAGCAAATTTTCGAGAATAGTGAGCTTAAGATATATCGGCTGAAGTATGAGGACCTTCTGAATGATTATAACATCTTACTGAGTAAGTATGACTCCTTAGAAAGCGAGAAGAAGTTTTCTGATATTGAAATCGCAAACCTTAGAAAAGAGACGGAAGAGCTTTCATCTCAGCTTTTTTCAGAGGCTAATAATATGGTCTCTCTGGCTCGCAAAGAGACCTTCCAGACCAAGAAAACAAATGATGCGTTGAAGAACGAAATAGGAGAGAAAGACAATTTGATCCATATTCTCAAATCTCAGCTCAATGATTTAAAGAAAATGCTCGAAACTCAGGCCGAGCCTGAACCAGAGGCCATAGCTTCTCCTGTTCTGGAACAACCTGAGCTTGCCCTTCCCGAGAGTGCAGCAGAAACATTACGTAACATTTCTCTGCGTAATCACTCGAGTGCTTCTCTTGGTTTAAATAAGCCTAATACTGCAAGTGCGGCCAATTTTGTGTACGCTCCCACAGTCCAGGCTCTCAGATACGATATCAAACTGTTCAACCAGTTCAAAGAGTTTGGAGAACGTATGTATCAGGAGTTCAAAGCTGGGCACCACACCAGTAACTCTAAAGGAAGTTATCTAGAAATCAAGGAACACAAATTTTACAAAAGTCTCTTGGCCAATGATATAGACCCTGCCTTGAGATTGGACGAGGCTCCAGGAGTGGCATGGCTTTCCAAGAAGAACTTGGTGACTTCCATGCTTGTAGGCAAAGTCAGTATAGAACCTGTGGCTGCAGTAAACGAACTGTACAAAACAGCCGCAGTTGATGATGCCTCTCCTAAACAAGGAAAAGGAGAACCTCCTGTAGCTTTTGAGGACCCATGTTCCTTGTGTGGCGAGCATAGAAACGACACCTTGGACCATAGCAGATTATACATTCTCAAGGTCATAGGTACCAGAACCGTCCGCAAGAAGAAAGATGCCTCTGCCCCTTCAAGTGGGGCGTTCCTGAAGTTGGTTTCGAACAACAACAAGGACACTGTGGCCATCACTCAGGAATACGTAGCCAACCAGCACCCTCTTTGCCTGTACTGCCTTCATCGTGTAAGATCTGTGTGTGAGTTATTCGCCTTTTTGCGGGGCATCAAAGCCGGAATCTGGAAGTTTGACACCACTTTGAGCTGCCAGAAGAACTGGATCGAGTGTGTGAGAATCCGCACCAAGATTTTCTACAGCAGAATAGGTATCACGGAGGGGGCAGGTAACTTGGTCAACAACACTAGCTTCTCCTTTACTGCCGCACAGATTGCAGCTCTGGAAGGTAACCTGATGTTGGGTAGTAGAAATAGTGGTTACTTCAGTAATTTTGGACTGAGATTGCTGAGTCCTGTCATGACCAACTTCGGCACATTTTCGCAGCCAGAGCTAGAAAGCGAGGCCCTGAAAAACAGCGGCATTTTCAGTAACCGTAATAGTCTTATCGGGAGTTTTTGGGGAGCAAGTAATCAGAGTGAAAACACCTTAAACGCTTTGAACGAAAGTACATCTTCGCCTTCGTTGAAAAAGAAGGACCATGCGATGCTGGTTTTCAACGGAAGTAATAGCTCTTTTAATTCTGATAAATTAGAAGGCAAAATCGACGAGGTCATTCCTATGAACGAAAATGGAAGCCCCTTCAAAGCGGGCGAGGAAGGGGTGGGCGTAGGAGGTACCATTTTGATGGAAAGCTCTTTAAGAGTTGAAGTCGTGGATGGCGAAGAGAAAGAGGGCGTCTCACCCCCTCTTCCTGAAAGGGGTGATATCAAGGAGGGAGTACTTGGGCCTTCCATCGATGAAGAGGTTCCAGCTGACAAATCTGCCAAGGTTGAGGTAACCGAAAAGTCACAAGAAAAGGTCGACAAAAGTTTTGATAGTGTAAGAAGCCCGCGTTCTCCTCTTCCAACTTTGGACCCAAAAAAGGGGGGTCTCGCACCTCCGGTTATGACACTGTCCCCTGTGGTTGGACATGAATTGGAGGTTGTGCGGAGCGACTCAAGTGAAGGGTTTGTTGATGCGAATTAGTTGTAAATTCAGTTATTTGGAATATTTTGGAGCGGGAAAGTGAGGCCGAATATGATGATTTTAATCATCTTTAATAAAGAAAAAGTTATAACGCTTTGATTTAAGTTACCGATCAAGCTTGTTTGTTAATTTTTTAGTACATCTGTTTTTTGGAAATGATTACGTTTCAGGATGCTTCAGTTGTGGTGATTAGTGCATGTATAGACACTAAAATATACACCAATGATATAATAATTATTAGATTAATCTATAGATTGAGTTTTGTAGAAGTAGATACTCATCAACTAGTAGAGATCACGTATGTCAATCTCAGTATTTCAGAAATATCAAAGGAATGCTTTTTAGTCTGTTAAGAGGCCTGCCTGTCATCCTATAGATCGATGTTGATGATGAAACAAAAGAATCTAGAGCAAAACCGTAACTTCACATGGAAACATTATGGTTCAATTGTTGGCACTGAAAATTGCTTTAGCTTCGATCATGATCCATATATTGAATCTAATCTTAAGCTTCTTGGTGAATGAGAAGATGACTGAACCTACGTATGGGTTCACCAATCTGTTCACGAGTCAAATCAAGAAGACAAGTGCACTTTTAAGAAGTTGTGTATACCACCATGATTTCATTAAAGTATGATAATAAGAAACTGTTTCCCAAATACATCTACAGTTGAAGCTAGTCAAGCATTTTCTCTACCGCAAGACGGTTTATAACTCGTGCTCTTATGTTACGGTCCAAAATTATCCCAAAATGGTAAACCTGTACAATGGGAATATACCCTTGCGGGGAACGGCAAAAATGCTAATGTTTATTCTTGGTTGTGAGTAGTGAGTACATGAGTGGTACCCACATCAGCTAACTTACGATGGCCACACATAAGCAGAGACCTAATGCACCATTTGAAGATTTCGGCATCCTTTCTGTAACTTACAATTCACCCTGTCTTGGAGAATAAGATAATTCGGGCGTATTTTTAGGGGATAGTTTTGGGGGCACACAGTAAGATCCGCAGGTTGGTAGCTAAATATGCAGAGCCTGTGAGATTCCCACGCTTTAGGAAAAGAGTGAAAAAGATACAAATACACATCCAAATGACACATATTATTCTCCTGTATCACAAGAACACACAATACATCAATGAAGCTCTCCACCTTGGCTTTCTTTATTTCTCTGGCCTGTGCACTTCCTGCCAGCTTTTCTGTCACTGAGAGTGTGGGAGACACTGAGAGTGGTACCCCTACAACAGCAACGTACTCTCCTACTGGAACTGCCGAGTACACTTATCTCCTGGATCTTGTGAACTCACTCAATCTGGACGAGCAGAAGATTGTTTTGGAGCTTTTGCTTCAGTCCTACGTGGGATCCGATGATGACGTAGCGGACGACGTGTATACTTACGGAAGTTCAAGCACATCCATAGCGGCCTCTGCGTCGATCACCATGATCAATACTGCTCCTGTGCAGACAGCGGTTGCGACGAACCAGGGAGTCAGACAGCCTAACTTGCCTTAGCTGGAGAAGTGGCACTAGCACTTCATGGAACAGATCATTCAGAACTGATACAATATAGATTATAGAATTTTGTGTAGACTTGTTTTTAAATTCGTCACTCTTTGAAATCAATTTTGCTATGCCCTGGAAGATTATAGTCAGACTCTCGTTCAATGCTTGTACTCAAAGCTAGAATACTCTCACCATACGCGCCAGAGTCAGCCGAAGGACTCAAGTCAACTCATTATTCCCATTCAACTGAAGGAAGTTCAAAATATTGGAGTCCTCGAAAGGATTTAGTAATGCTAGAAATTTGATTTTCAGAAAGGTTTGAAGTTACTGGCCCTCTCAAATCTTGGATTCATTCTATATCAACAAAGGGGCTATCAGATCCAGGGCAGCATTATAAAAGCGACTTGTTGAACGTAGGTTTAGAACGCATGGAAAAGGCATCCTTCGAAACATCGACAACGCTTTCTAGAAAATTCTCAATGAAAACATGTTTTTAATGGAAAGGGCGAAAGATATCGTTTGAGTTCACATTTTAGTTCAGAACACCCCAAGCCATGATTCAAAGGATAATCTAATGAAATACACACACCCAGTAAAACGTACCAACTACAAAAAAACATGAACATTTGCTAAACACTACTAAATTTCACCGCAACAGACAAACCGCTAAACCATACCTCATCTCACTACCAACTCTCCACAATAAGAGTGTTTTTATATCATCGGATAAATCCTCGGGGTACTTGTCTGACTAAGCAATTACATAATGTGCGGATATAGCGCCAAGCAGGTGCCCAATTTGACCGAAAATACCCGGAAATAAAAAGCATAAGATAGTCTGAGAATTTTTACTGGTTAAGAATCACTTGTTTCTCTTGTGAGCTCCCAAAACTCCCCCGCTGCATCACGTGGGCATCGAAAATACACCTGCTGAAAATTCCCATACAAGCCCTAATTAGTCATTTGACAGCGTCAAAAATCCACTAAAGAGCCAGATACCTTTCTGAGGCTCCAGACACTTTTTCCAAGAAGTATAGGCTTTCGGTTGCTTATATTCTTCTCCATTAATTTGCATGCCTTAGTGATCTATCCCATTTAATATTCTATCATGTTCGGTGCCCGACTTTTAACTAGTCGGTTAATTGCGCCATCACAGGTCTTTCCAAAGGTCTATATAAACAAAAACCCTCTTGTCAGATACACTATTGGCTCGTCTCTCGGCAGCTACCCTACTAGAGGTATATCTATACCCAGTGTTCTTCGAAAGCCAAATAGATCCCTCAACCCGAGTCGATCCTTCTCCATTTTTCTGGGATTGAAGCAGGCTCAAAAAACCGAAAATGGCAAAACCAGAGAGATTGACGTAACCGATGAAACTAATTTCAAACTTAGCGATCGTCAAGATATGGCTACTAAAAGCTATCCTGATGCAGAGTCACTCAAAAAATTGTTTACGCTTGCGCTTCCCGAGACCAAGCTCCTTATATTTGCCTTTTTCTGTCTTTTAATCTCCTCTACTATCAGTATGCTTCTTCCCATGGTCATCGGTAAATTACTCGATACGGGTAACCAAGGGACCAAAGAAGCAGAGAGCGAGAAGACAGAAACCAAGGAGGACAACTCCTTCATATCTGGGTTCACGTCATACTTCCAGAACCAAGGGAGTCTTGTAGATAGTGACGTTGAGAATATTCGAGTATTTGGTCTTCCATTAAACACTTTTTTTGCCGCTTTTGGCGTGATGTTTCTTTTGGGAGCATGCGCCAACGGTCTGCGAATTGTTCTCCTCAAAGTGATTGGAGAGCGCGTTATTGCACGGTTAAGAGTACGCATCCTCAAGAAGTCTCTCGAGCAAGATGCAGTCTTTTTGGACTATAATAAAGTCGGTGATCTCATATCGCGCCTCACCAACGATTCCTTCATAATCACGCGTAGTGTGACCCAGAATCTTTCTGACGGCATCCGTGCTGGGATTAGCGGAGTGGTTGGTCTTCTGATGATGTGTTTGGTCTCCATGAAACTCACGGGTTATCTCATGCTTTTGGCTCCTCCTTTGGCTTTAGGTGCTGTTTTTTACGGTAGAAAAGTTAGAAGCATCTCCAGAAAATTACAAGAAGAAGTTGGTACTCTTACGAAAGTTGCGGAGGAGAGTTTGTCGTCCACTAAAACAGTGCAGAGTTTCAATGGGGAAGCCACTGAAATCCACAATTTCTCAAAACAAGTGAGAAGAGTCTTCAACGTGGGATTCCAGGAAGCCAAGTACACTGGTCTCTTCTTTGGAACTACCGGTTTCGTGGGCAACTGTGCATTGCTTTTGTTGCTCAGTGTGGGCACTTCGATGGTGCGTCATGGGGAAATCAGTGTAGGTGATTTGACCTCTTTCATGATGTATGCCGTGTACACTGGTCTGTCGATGTTTGGGGTCTCTAACTTCTATTCCGAGCTCATGAAAGGACTCGGGGCCGCAGCTCGTGTATTCGAGCTCAACGAAAGAAAACCTTTGATTCTGGCCACTCACGGTATCAAGGTAAATCCTACTACTCTCAAGGGAAAGTTGACTTTTGAGAATATTGACTTTTTCTACCCAACCAGACCCAAGGCACCGGTATTCAAAGGCCTTTCTTTTGATATCCTTCCCGGCGAGCACGTGTGCATTGTCGGACCCAGTGGCTCGGGTAAGTCCACGATCATGCACCTTTTGTTGCGGTTCTACGATCCTGTAGGGGGAGCAGTGAAATTGGATGGGGTAGATATCAGACTGTATAACCTCAAAAATTTCAGAAGAATCATCGGGGTTGTCCAACAAGAGCCTTTACTTTTTAGTGGAACTATAGAGGAAAACATAAAGTATGGCTATTTACATGCTTCTAAAGATGAGGTGGATAGAGCAGTAGAGCTTGCCAACTGTGGCAGCTTTTTGCTGACCTTCCCTCAAGGGCTTCAAACCGTCATTGGACCTAAGGGAACTCAGCTTTCAGGAGGGCAAAAGCAACGGATTGCCTTGGCACGTGCATTGATTCTCAGACCCAAAATCTTGATTTTGGATGAAGCAACAAGTGCTCTAGACTCGGAATCCGAGAACGCCATTACCCGGACTATCAATCGTAGAAATATCGAGGGATTAACAACCATATCCATTGCTCATCGTATCTCTACAATCAAATCTGCTACGCGGATCATTGTTTTGGACGATAAGAGAATGGTGGAAACCGGTACATTTGATGAGCTTTTCAAGGATGAGAATTCGGCATTATATGAATTATTGAGTGCCCAAGGAGAGGACAAGGTGCCTAATACCATAGTGCATGATGACCGGAGCACCGAGGTTGAATTTTTGGAAAAGGAGCTCCGCGAATTGAAACTGGAATTGGGGCGGTTGCGTAGTGTGGCTAGCAAGAATATAGAGAGCATTGAAGAGAGCTTGAGCAACTTGAAGAGATGATGTATATATATCAGATTGCGTGGTGCGGGCGCTTGAACTATCAAAAGATAATGTTTGTGTATTGTAAGATTTTGTTTGTTTTGGTACTTATATTACGTCACTCTATCGCCAAAATTTCCTTCCTAGCTCGATTGGGGAGTCGCTGACATCAAGTGTGGATGAGATCAGATAAGAAACTTCAAACGGAGCTAGGCGTGCGTGAGAGGAATTCTTTTATATCTCACAAGGCGTCTTTAGAGGTGTATTCTTCAGACATAAAACCTTTCGCCCAACTCCAAAACCCTTATTTTGAACGAGACAAGTCCCTTCCTCTTCGTGCTGTTAGTGAAAGAGGCCTACTCGGTCTTCCATGAAACCAAGTGAAGACTCTTGATATGGATCAGACCGAGGAGTCGACAAGAAATCTACCTACGCAAAGGTACACTGCCACGAGAAAATTCTCTTTACTCGCCTAGAATCACCGCCAGTGTGAGACCCAAGTCAATCCCGAAAGGGTGCACTTGCTTTTATGTCTACAGCCGCTTCTATCATGCGAATTCTCGCGAGGCCCAAAGATGATATTGGCGCCAGGGGGCATGGTTAATGGGCACAGCATGCTGCTAGGAGAATTCGAAAGATCTATTGGAGAGGATGTGCTGTGTTCACAAAAAACCCCCATGACCGCATTTTATCGTGTAGGAAATGGAGAGATTTGCAAAGCAAGTTTGGGATCATATCTGACATTTTGAGAGAGTTTTCCACCAGTAAGGAAGCAACATCATTCTAATGCGTTTGTATGAAATGCAGGAGATTTTTTAGCTGACTCAAGCGCTCAGTAGTTACATAGTTATCTACTTATATGATCCTATCTTAGATATATATCTGTACTTGATGAGCGCCTGTGATGCTAGGAGACAAGAAAGAGACGTTTTACAGTGAGAATGCTTGCTTCTAATAATCTGTTTAATGCATTGTACTATTCAGCTCTAAAAAATAGTGTACAGCATTGAGAAATCAAAGTTCGTTGCTACCATGCCCCTAGTCACGGTCACCCATTTAGCGCCCAACCGGGCCAACGGAAGCCAATCCTCGATTCGATTCCCATCGAAGGAGAATTCAACCAACAGAGGAAATCCCTTGAAGGACTCGCTGATTGTTTTGATTTTGTTGTCACTTAGCCCAAGCCTAATCAAGCCCTTCAAATTGTGGATCCCTCCGATGTCCTCAATCTGGGTGTGTGTTAAAATGAGCTCTTGTAATAAAGGAAGTCCGTACAAGTTCACCACCTTCAGTAAACCACACTCAGACACTTCAAGTACTTTTAAGAGTGGAAACCTTTTCTTGAGATCATCCCCATCAAGAACTTTGATTTTGTTTTTAGACACATCCAATTCCTCCAAATTCATCAACACAGGAAGGTCTTTTGTAGTAGTTAATTGTGAACCTCGAATCCACAAGCTTTTTAAGTTTGGTAGATCGAATCCAAACCACCTCGAAGGTGCCTCTCGTAAATGGAATGACTCCAAACTAGGCATTCGAAGCCCATCAAGGCTTACAATATCACATCTACCAACCAGCAAAAAAACTAAGCTTTTCTGTTGAAAAATTAACTTGAGCTCCTCAGGGCTACAGCTGTCACACATAAAATTCCTCAAAATAGGTAATTTCAGCAACTCCCAAAATTCTGCGACCTCTCCTAAAAATAAGGACTCCAAAAGAGGGTTATCCATCCCCAGAATGTCTATAGGTTTATGATTCCCATCAATTTTGATAACTTCGAGATTATTGAGCCCGTTAAAAGACAGTAAAGACTCAAAGCTGCATCTCTTGGCAACAAACAACTTCAAATCCGGACACCCTCTAACAAAGTCTAGGCGAGTGAGATGTGTATCAGAAACTTTAAGATGTTGTAGTTTTGGTAACTGTAGATTGAGCTTTTCTAGCGCGTCTTCGTCGAGACTGAGAGCCTCGAGGCTCGGGAGATTTGAGAGCTCAAGCACTTTGAGATTATTGAAATGCAAATTCAAGGAAACCAAGTTCTTCAATGGAACGTCTGGAAATGACGTGAGCCCGCAGCTTTCGAGTGTGAGTTCTTTAAGCCTTGGGTTACTGGGCACGTTGTATACAGACCATGATCCAACTTCCAAAATAGTCAACCCCGGACAGTTCAATATAGGAGCTGAACTTCTGTCGTTCAAGTGCAACCTGAGTTCTCGAAGCCGTGGCATGTTTAACGATTCAGGAAGACTCAATCTTCCTTCGATCGCAAGCTGTGTGCATGCTGTGAACAAGTGAGTCGGGAGCACTTCAGAGCACCGAAACTGATATATTTCGAGAGACTCGAGCTTTGGGAACTCGTGTACTCCTTCCACTGAAAGTTCGTGATGAAAGCTAGCGGAAATGAAAAGGTGTTTCACATGCCCAAGAGTACAAATATCTTTCAAATATACATTAGTTTCAGATAAAGAGACCGTTCTTAGTAACGGAGCCTCCTCTGCTGTCCTGAGACTAACCCCATCTAGTTCAAGCATCCTCAAGAAAGGAAACATCGACCCTCGAAAAGTAAACACCTCTGCATCATTTGACCTGAGAGAAAGATGTTTCAAATTGCTTTGCCCATTATGTACGGGAACATCACTCACTAAGCGGGTGAGAAGTAGCAGTCTGACAAACGTCTGTATCGAGGAGAAGGCAGACTCTGGCGAACCATCCATTCTCACTTCCAAAGACTTTATATACTTTTTGAAAGGCTCCAATGCATCTATACAATCGCATACTATGGTTTTTACGCAATCACCATCACTATCACTAAGCCGCGAAAAAGAATTCTGAGCTGGTATTCCATCGTGATCGTACGCAAATTCTGCTCCCGGCTTGACCAGAATGACTTTAAAGTGTGATGGTACTTCTTCAACTAGTACTACCGACTCGAAAACATAGGGCTCCAAATACTTGGGGGGTAGGGGGGTGTTGAGTACGGTATCTGCAGGAAGGTACAGAACAATGATGTGGACAATCTCATCGGGGAGATCTGATAGCGAGATCTTGTACGTGTCCATAATTTTGAGCCAGAGAGATTGGGTGTACAGAGATGATCAATGGCGACAGTTGCCTGGTGCAAACTAGCACGTGATGAGCTTGTATCCAGCTATGATCTCAAAGCGCACCATGAATTCATATTTCAGCACAGTATAAGAATTATAGCTTATTTAAAGGGTGTACGTATTCTGTTTAGTATGTGCCTAGACTATTTCTAAATGCAGCCACTGAGGGAAGCTCAGGAATACATGCTCGCGTCATAAAGCTGCTCCATACCACGAAATATCCGGAGATATAATAAAGTGCTCGGTCTCTCGAATTCAGGTTAGCGTTTCATTTCGGCGATGTCGGTGATAGATTAGAGTCAGGGCGTGAAGGGTGCCCCCCTTCCGAGCCTTCTTTAGAGATTTTTGTAAGTCATGTGTAGAACATGTAGGCGTTGATAATGGTCTCACAGGGATGGTCCCAGACACTCTTGTACAACAGTATCGTGGTAGAATCAAGACCGGGATGGAGAAGGAGGTGATCCCGCTCTTGGAGGATTTGATAGCTATTCTCATGTGTTTGACGTATATTGAGTGTGGGACTTTGAGATGGACTGAGGTGCGTCAAATAAGAACTGGCACTGGCGATTCTAATGGAGTCCGGTTCGACCCTGTAGAGAAACGTGTAGCTCTCATCTCGTTGTACCTGAAGACTCCAAAATCCACTCCTTGTACCTTGCGTTTGCTTTCAACTGAAACTTCTGCAAAGTTTATATACTCTTGCTTTATGGTGCGTATACTCATGGCGGATGCAGGCAAGGTGGGGGACCAATGGCCTGTCATTTCCAAGTCTGTGTATGCAAGTACAGCCTACCAAGAGTTGGAGGCGGAGTTTGCTGATTTCGATCTTGATAATGACGATGACGAGGAGCTTCAGGAGATCCCAGAGGAGTCTGAAGACCCTGAGCGTGTGCAACCCCAATTGGATGATAATGATACCTCAATTCTTTTCTTTCAAGAGTTTATCTTCATCACCCAAAACAATCTCATCTCTAGACGCGCTTTCTATAACAAGTATCTTTATCGGTTCCCCCACAAGATTGCCATCTGCAGACACGCATTCTTGGGGCTTATGGATACGATGAGACGGCCCGAGGATCCCATAAAAGCACAAGCTATCCACTCTGATGGCCATAGTGCAATGATAGCAGACCAGGCCTATAGCCAAGTAAGACAACATCCTATGTTGGGAGACTTGTCTGCGGTCTCGAATTTACAAGGTCACTTGTATACCTCCAACTGGTGGTTGGACTACTTGTATGGTCCTGAAATGGAACCTCCACCGCCGGTTAAGAGCGAAGTTACTCCCGTCTCCTCCACAGAGATATACCAAAGGGCAGCTGTGCTCCTGGGCAATCCAGATTGGCGCTTTAGAAGCATGGAGCA